>QXEO01000546.1:5071910-5352300 GCA_007115705.1 Dactylis glomerata
TTGCTAACATTGTTTCTATTCTGCAGGCATGTTTCCCGCTTCCGTCGCTGACGTTGAGAGGGCTTTGCAGTTGGACCGGCAGAAAAACGGGGTTGTTTCCGGTGACTCGCCCAACTGGGACATGTCGGAGCAGCTGCTGGCCCTGCAAGTCCCGGAAGGAGGCCATGACCCTTTACACTGAAGAGCTCTTCTACGGCGCCCAGGAGGCATTCTCTGCCCTCTGGCCGGGACAAAGGACTCCCACTGACCGGTTGACCTCGGCAACGACCTGCAGCTTGCCAAGGTTCGCCTCCGGGAGTGGCGAGATTCGGCGCGAGGGTTGGAGCTGACGAAGCCCTCAGGCTACTTCTTGTCTTGGTATGAAAGGCAGACTTGGAGACTTTGCGCACCGTGCGCGAAGGATCCATCTGGACCACGGATCGATCATATCCGTCGCCGCAAGGAGTTGGCCCATAGTTATGTGGACTATTCCGACACCGACAAATTCGTCCGGGACATCCGCGAGCCGGAGAAGAATGACGATGCCGGGACATCTGCCGTCTGCTGAGGTTCCGACTCCAGCCAAGATGAAGATGAAGCTGAGGAAGCCGACACTGAAGCTCCGGAACAGGCATCTGCCCCGGGCGGAGGCGACGGCTCCATTCCATCTACTGGGTCCGGCACACCTGAGGCCGACATCTCGACTGCTACTGCTCCACCTGCTGGCGGCCCCGCGTCTGCCCCTTGAATCTTTGCACCAAAAACACTTTAAGCTTTATCAGATCCCGGTATGCCGGGTGCAGATGTAATATACACGTTTAATTTCCTTTGGTTTGCTTCCTGAACAAGTTTTATCTTGGTTTGCTTGTTACTAATGCCGGATCATCTTTTGGCTAAGTCACCGAGTTGTTTTCCTGTTTCCTCAATTTCACAACCTTGGCTACTTGTCTACCTTCATTGGCTTTCGACGTATGAGTCTCAAGGTTGCTTCCTCGAACATACAGTACTTTAACTTTGAGACTTAGACTTCAATCATCCGACACTTTAAATTTTAACTTTAGCTTTAACGAAAATGTCGGTTCGCTTGCTTTGTATTTCCTTAGCCGTTTTCCATGTGTAGACAATCTCCGGCATCTACTCTTGCTAGCCATGAAGCCGGGTTTCGGACAGCAGCTGAGTCGAAGAGTGGCCTTTGGTGCCGACACATTACTAGGCCGACATAGGAAACATTCAATAAAGCCAGCCGGCATATAACAAAAAACTGTAAATAAACAACAAATATACCTCGGAGCTAGTTACCCGGCTTCTTCAGGATGCCGGTATTTCATTCATTAGTCTTGTGCCGACACAACACGCCGGCATACAAAGGAAAATATGGAAATACATACATTGTGTTGTTCAGGAGTAAAAGGGGCGCAGTAGAGTAGAGCTATGTTCCATGGCCTCTTGGTTTCTTCTCCGGACCTGTCCGCCTTATTCTTCTTGGGGTCCTGCGCATCTATAAGATAATAGGCATCATTGTGCAGAGCTCTGCTCACAATGAATGGCCCCTCCCATGGAGGAGTTAACTTATGCCGGCCTTCTGTTCCTTGCTTTAGCCGGAGTACTAGATCTCCCTCTTGAAATCTCCTTGGATTTACCTTCTGCGCATGATAGCGTCTGAGGTTCTGCTGATATACTGCTGTTCTTGACAGAGTTATTTCCCTTGCTTCCTCTAGCAGATCAACATCATTTTCTCTGGCTTCTTTAGCCTCTTCCTCAGTATATAGCACTATTCTTGGTGCATCATGTATTACATCTGTTGGAAGCACAGCTTCTGCTCCATACACCAGGAAAAATGGTGTGTAGCCTGTTGATCTATTCGGAGTTGTTCTTAAACTCCACAGCACTGCTGGCAGCTCATCTAGCCAACATCCCGGAGTTTTCTCCAGGGGCTCTATCAGCCGGGGTTTTATGCCGGATAATACTAGCCCATTCGATCTCTCTACTTGGCCATTGGCACAAGGGTGGGCAACCGACGCAACGTCCAGCCGGATTCCCACCTCCTCACAAAATCTGGCAAATGGCCCTTGGGCAAAGTTTGACCCATTGTCAGTGATGATGCTATGAGGAACACCATATCTCAAGATTATATCCTTTAAGAATTTCACTGCTGTGTGACCATCACACTTGCTTATGGGCTTCACTTCAATCCACTTGGTGAACTTGTCCACCATGACCAGGATATGGGTCATTTTCCCTCTGGCCGGCTTAAAAGCCCCGACCATATCCAGGCCCCAAACAGCAAAGGGCCAGGTTATTGGGATAGTTTTCAGGGCAGATGCCGGCTGATGAATCTGGTGGGCATATCTTTGACACCCATTACATTTCCGGACCAAGTTTTCTGCCTCTTGCAGTGCCGTTGGCCAATAGAAGCCATGCCGGAATACCTTTGCCACCAATGCCCTGGACGAAGCATGGTGACCACACTCCCCCTGGTGAATTTCCCGGAGCATCTCCAGACCCTCCGCAGATTCGACACATCTCTGCAATACTCCGGTGGTACTTCTCTTGTATATTTCTTTGTTGATGATGGTATACGCTTTGGATCTCCTTATAACCCGGCGGGCCTCAGTTTCATCCGCCGGCACTTGACCATCCACCATGAAGTTCATGATAGGACGTGCCCATGAGGGCACTTCCCTGACAGTGAACACTGCCTGATCTATTTCCATCATTTCGACCGACACATAATCGATCTCCATGGGCTGCGAAGTCCCCGGGACTGAAGAATCAGTCCCCGGGTATGCCGGAGCAGTCCCCGGGTATACCGGCACAACCTCTTGGCACATTTTACCCTTGCCTTTAGTTTTGCTCCGGAATACTGTACTAACAGCATATGCCGGCCCAGTCCCCGGGACTGAGGAAACAGTCCCCGGGTTATCCGTCTTGGCTCCGGCATCTATCTCCATTGGAACTGCTTCGTCTGGACCTGGCGGGACATAAATGGAGGATGACTCCGGCGAGGGTTTGATCGATGGCTTCCTCAGATGCTCCAGCGAAATGCCGGGTGGGATTGAATCTCGGGAAGACCCCAGCTTGGATAATGCATCGGCTGCATCGTTCTGAGCCCGGAGAACGTGCCGGAACTCACAACCTTCAAAGTAACCACTTAACTGCTGCACTAGGAAACGGTATGATGCCATGTTAGCATCATGCGCGTCCCATATGCCGGAACACTGCTGAATCACTAAGTCAGAATCCCCGAAGCACATAATCCGGCGAATTCCTATGTCCTTAGACACCTTCAGGCCATGCACAAGTGCCTCATATTCCGCCACATTATTTGATGCTGCAAAGTGAATCTGCAGGATGTATCTCAGCTGGTCATTCTTTGGTGAACTGAGAACTATGCCGGCACCCAAGCCATGGATTGTCTTGGACCCATCGAAATGCATCCTCCAATAATTGGCATCTGGCAATGGTGGCTCATACTGTATCTCGGCCCAGTCAATAAAGAAATCAGCCAAGACCTGGGACTTGATTGTATCCCTCTTATCGTACTGCGGTGTATATGGTGAAAGCTCTATTGCCCACTTTGCTATCCGGCCGCTGGCATCTTTGTTGCCTATAATTTCCGAGATAGGGGCCTCGGCCACTACCCGGATTGGATGCTCTTGGAAGTAATGCTTGAGCTTCTTGGCCGCCATATAGACACCATAGGTCATCTTCTGATAGTGGGGGTAATTTTGCTTTGAGGTGGAGAGGACTTCACTCAGATAATATACCGGCCGCTGCACGGTTTTGCCTCCTTCCTCTCGCTCTACTACCACCACAGTACTGACAACTCGGTTGGTTGCCGCTATATAGAGCAACATTGGCTCCCGGGGCATCGGAGACGCTAATACCGGCGCTGTTGACAACAACTGTTTCAATTCCTTGAAAGCTGCATCTGCTTGCGTTGTCCAGACAAATGTGTCGGACTTTTTCATCAACTGATATAACGGCAGAGCTTTCTCTCCCAGCCGGCTTATGAAGCAGCTCAGGGATGCGAGGCACCCAGTGAACTTCTGTACTTCCCTCAAATCTGTCGGCGGCTTCATCCTTTCTATGGCACGAATCTTGCCGGGATTCACCTCAATACCCCGGCTGGAAACAAGGAAACCGAGCAACTTGCCCGCCGGCACACCAAAGGTGCACTTAGCCGGATTCAACTTCATCCGGAATCTCCTCAGGTTCCCAAAGGTTTCCCGGAGATCATCTATGAGAGTCTTGCTCTCCTTGGTTTTTATGACGATATCATCGACATATACCTGCACATTTTTATCTATCTGATCGTGCAAACACTTTTGCATACACCTTTGGTAAGTTGCGCCGGCATTTCTTAAACCGAACGGCATAGTGAGATAGCAATAAGCCCCATACGGGGTAATAAAGGATGTCTTTATTTGATCTGGCTCATATAAAGGGATCTGGTGGAAACCAGAATAGGCATCTACAAATGATAACAGTTCACATCCGGCTGTGGAATCAATCACTTGATCGATCCGAGGTAGCGGGAATGGATCTTTAGGACATGCCTTGTTCAAGTTGGTGTAATCAACACACATCCGCCATACTTTCACTATGACGGGCTCATCTTTCTTCTTTTCCACCAAAACCGGATTAGACACCCAATCCGGATGAAGTACTTCCTTGATAAAGCCAGAGGCTAAGAGCCTGGCCACTTCCTCCCATATGGCTTTCCTTCTATCGCCGGCATTCCGCCGGAGCGGCTGCTTCACTGGCTTAGCATCGGGTCTCACGTGCAATGCGTGCTCAGCCAGCTCCCTCGGCACACCTTGCAGGTCCGAAGTAGACCATGCAAAGATATCCCGATTCTCACGGAGGAAGCTGATGAGCTCGCTTTCCTATTTGGGATCCAAACTTGCCCCAACCAGGGCATGGCGCTCCGGGAAAGCTTCATCCAGAGGCACCTTTTTGACTTCCTTGCCTACTTGAAAAGAAGCACTGCCGCCGGGATTTGTCATGACCGGCATATATTTGCCGGCCACGACCGTTTCAGCAATCTCCACTGCTCGCTTGAGCCTCTTCCTCTCCTCTGCAATGATCAGAGTCTCGGCCAGATTGGATCCGGCGGTGGCACATGCCATCGAACGCTTGTAATCACCAATGATGGTGATCACTCCTTTGGGTCCCGGCATCTTCATCTTCAGATACGCCACATGCGTAGAGGCCATGAATTTTGCCAGTGCCGGTCTACCCAGCAAAGCATGGTAGGGGCTCTCCAAATCAACCACCTCGAACATGAGGTTTTCCACCCTGCAGTTATCCCGGCTGCCAAACATGACATCCATCCGGATCTTGCCCATCGGCGCACACGAAAGTCCCGGCACAATGCCGTGGAACGTGGTCTTGCTCGGTTCCAGCATATTTTCCTTGATTCCCAGCTTCTCCATCGTATCCCGATACATGATGTTGATGCTGCTTCCATTATCAATGAGGACCTTGCTGAATCTTACGTTATTAGCCGGCCCGACGAATGTCGGATCCATCACCAGAGCATATCCGCCGGGATTTGGCATGATCCGGGGATGATCTGCCCTGTCCCAACCAACAGCCTGGTCAGACCAGTACATCAGCTTTGGCACAGCCGACATAATGGCATTCACCTCCAGACTCCGCCGGTACAAGCTCTGCTTGTCTGTTCTCTCGGTCTCAAAGACCATATAGCTCTGATCATACTCCTTGTACTCATTCCGGCCCGCTCCTGGGCCTCCGGCGTTATATTCCGGATTATAGCTCTGGTCAACTTGATTTACGCCGGCATTTCCGGCGTTGCTCTGATTCCCAGGATTACCCGGCCTAGGTGGGACTGCAATTGTATTGGCACCTGTCAACGGCGATGGAGCTGCCGGGACAGAGGGTCTAGCCGGTCCCCAGGGACCTGCACGACCTGCTAATATGTCGTCCAGCCATGAACAGTTCCTTGTCAAATGGTTTGCCGGCTTTCCCGGCTGGAATGTGTGAAACACACAAGGCTTGTCCATGGCAAGACCCACAGTATACTTCGGCCACTGCTTCTTCTGGCCGGCGGCTCCGCCGGCATTCTTGTTGGTCCAGACATTCTTCTTCTGGAACGGCTGTACTTGCTGCTACGGCTGCTGCTGAGGCTGCTGATAGTTCTCATATCTCGGACGCTGGCTACTGCCGGCGCCCCCTTGCTCTTCCTCCACAGCTGCAACTTGTGCTGCTCCGTACCGATAATCCGGCCGCTCATCTCTCCTCTTATTCCGGTTATCCGGGCGATAGTATTGCCCTGGTCTCCCGGCATTGCTGGTGTTCCCCTGGGTTTGCCCCTGTCCTTGTGAATCGAGACTAGGCTGCTTGGGATCTCCCAGAGCATAACTATCAGCGATCTTGATTGTTTCGGCCAGCGTGGCCGGCATTTGCCTCTGAAGCTTTTGCCACAGCATGGTGCCATGTTGGCACCCATGAGCGAACCACATGATGGCCTGCTGCTCATTGATTCCTTCGCAGGAATTGCGCAACGTGCACCACCTGGTCAGATAGTCACGGTCAGTCTCATTCACTCCTTGCCGGCAGTTAGCCAGCTGCTGCGGACGGTTGGGCCTCTTGTATGTACTGGTAAAGTTCGACACAAACTGCTCTTCGAAATCAATCCAGCCGTTGATACTCCCGGCCGGCAAATTATTCAGCCATATCCTGGCTGGACCTTCCAACATCTGCGGCACATATCGTACCGCCCATCTGAGGTTTCCTCCAGCGATGTTCACCGCTGTGGAGTAATCCTCCAACCAATCTTCCGGCTTCGTACTGCCATTATATGTCCTCGCGCCACGCGCGAGCTGGAAGAAGTAAGGCACCGGCTCCCCCATAATCCGGGGTCCGAAACACATAGGGCCCGGAGCTCCTTGTCTCTCCACCAACTCTGATTGGTGGAGCTTGTCCAGCTTGAAACGTGCATCATTGGCTTCCAAGGACCGAGGTCCAAGCCGGGATGCTATTGGGCCTGCGATCATCTGCTGCTGCTGCTCCGGCTGATGCTGCTCACTATGCCGGCCTTGCTGGTGCTGCTGCTGATATCCCGCCCTGGCAAGGGCGGAATTGCCGTCATCCTCTCGATGTCCCGGATGAGCTGCACCCTGCTGCTGCGCTGCACCTCCGGCGCCCTGTTGCTGACGTCGGGCTGCACTGTTACTCCGGCCACCAACGGCCGCTGCTGCTTCATGCCCGGCCGGCATACTTTGGCCGGGCTTCTTGCTGCCGACATACTTGTCAGCTTGGCCGACATTCTTCTGCACCATCGCCTGCTTTCCGGCGGCAGCCGGATCGTACACCTGGATCTGCTTGTCCCGGCGGCCAGAGGTCACACTTCCGGCACGCCGGGCGCTAGGATGCGGGGACGAGGCCTAGCCCCTCGACCTCGCGCCGGCACCTCCCGCCGACACAATGTACTGGGATGCCCCGGCACCTGGGTTTGCCTTCTTAAAGGCCTCCTGCTGCTTTGTAGCTTCAGACAAAAGTTGGTTAAGCCGGGCTTGCTGCTCACGCAGTGCTTCGCCGGATAAACAAGATAAATCCTTAGCTACCTCGGCCGCCGCTCTAAGGTTCTTTACTGGCGAACTATAGACTACCTTAGGCACAGTACTAGTTGCGGTATGACTCTTATCTCTAGCATCTTTTCCTATCTCAGCATTAAGATTTCTGCCTCTAGTTTTAACCTCTTCTATCCGGCTAGGCCGGATTACTACAGGAGTAAAACCATGGGCTGCCTCATACTCACGGAGTTGCCGGTTAAACCGTTCGCGCTCCTGGTTCATGGCCAGGGCCTCGTTGACGAGGGCCTGACGAGATCCCTCCAGGACCTCCCTTGTCTGCTCCGGATCAACGCCGGATCGCACCGGCTCGAGAAGCCGGTCGATGATGGGAAGAAGAACCTCGCCCCTAGCCGGCACACCGGAAGTGCCGGCCAGGTTCTCCGCACGCTCCAACGGAGGACGCGCCGACCTCTTGACCTTCGGCGGCTCCGGAGGAGAAGCTCCGGCCGCTGCTGCTTTGCCGGCATCTTCCGCCGGCGGCACGGATGTGCCGGCCATCATCACCTCAGCCGACTCTACTGAGCGAGCGCTACGCCCAGCGTGAGCCAGCCGATGTGACGGAGGATCCGACGCCACCAGCACCTCCTTCCTGCAAATTCTCTCAGTCCCCACGTACACCTCATGGGAACCGAAAGACATAATCCGGCCATCCCTGGGGAACGGCCGGCCACCGAGACAACCGGCGTTGTCACTGACGAAACTGAGCGAGCCTAGCCTCTGGACGAGGCCAGAGACCACGCGCACTCCCGAAGCTGCTATCACAGACCCCGTCCGAATGAACACTCCGCCCAGCATATCGATCTGATGCCCCACGGTGGGCGCCAAATGTCGTCGTGGTGAAACAACATATGCCATAGGATGGCTTAAATGGGGGCCGAACTAGATGCTGGAGGATTCGGGAGAGGGGAACGAGCTAAAAAGCACGACAGAAAGAGACACTGATCTACCCAGGTTCGGGGCTCTCGTAAGGAGATAACACCCCTACTCCTGCTCTACTGATTGTATATATGGGTCGATGTAGTACACCACAATGGTGCTTCCAAGCTCTCTGCTAGAGAAGGAAGATGAACTGCTAAGTGTAGGAGTACAGTGTGACCAATCTACCTTCAACCTTTCAACCTTCTTCCAGCGACCAACTTCCAACCTTTTGCTAGGACTCCCTGTGCCACCTTATATAGTGGTGGCCAGGGTTACAACGGTCATACAAGACCACAAGACAAGGGCTACACTCCAAACAGGAGCTGGTGGCGATGGCAGAGACCCTTGACTTCGCCCCTGATTGCTCTCGATGGGACGCCATATCCCTGTACCTTGTACCTCTTGAACTGTGGCCTTACCTCTGTGCGGTAAGCTCGTACTTGTGCACAGTGAGGGTAGGTAACCTCCACTGTGCACCCTGCCATCTTACTCTGCTACCATGCTTGGATGTTTTCTTCCTTGATTGTAGGGATGTGACACCTTGGTTGACTTAAGTATCCCGGATATGACCGTTGGCCATACCCAGGACTTATATGCCGGACCAACGACCTACGAGGGTCGGGTAATCCGGCCTCCCCTGCTCCTGCACAACACACAAAATAATTAGGCCGGCATATCCCAGTATATGCCGGCACACCTATACTAGTATTCCGGCTATACCGGCATATCCAGTATCAGCCGGGATACACATTATATGCCGGCCTGGCCGATGCTCTTATATTCGGCCAGGCCCTTCCTTGATAACCCGGCATAAAGTCAATCATAGACCTTGTGTCTTTCTACTCTCTTGACCCTACCGGGGGTCATCCCCCCGACACAACACAACCAAATACTTTGTTCCCAACTTACGATGAGGTTGTCAATCTCACCGGTTTGCTTGAAAAAAAGGGTATGCGCGTATCGAGTGGAAAGCAATAGTAGTTTGCGAGTAAAGTAAACAGTGCGAGTAAAGTAAACAGGTGATAGCAATATAATGGAAATAGGACCGGGGTCCACAGTTCACTAGTGGTGTCTCTCCATAAGATAAAATAACACATTCTGGGTAAACAAATTACAGTTGGGCAATTGATAGAATAAAGATAACATGCATATGTTGAGAGGATCACTATGAGATTTACTCTGGGCATTACAACAAGATACATAGACCGCAATCCAACTGCATCTATGACTAATAATCCACTTGTGGTGAATCAATCTGAGAAATCCACAAGTATTAAGTTGCGAACAACAGATAACTGCATTAAGCAAAGTGTGTAATGTAAACAAAGCATATGCCCTTGAGCATATGAATGTTGTTTTCTCCCTAGTGGCAACAACACATCTACAACCTTAGAGGTTTCTGTCACTCCCCCAGATTAAATAGTGGCATGAACCCAACTATCGAGCATAAATACCCCCTCCTGGAGTCACTAGTATCTACTCGGCCAAGATAGCTACTAATAACGGAGAGCATGCAAGATCATAAACAACATAGAGATAACATAAGATAATATTCAGCACATCAACTCAATCATAACACCAATATTCATCGGATCCCAACAAACACAACATGTAGAATTACATAACGGTGATCTTGATGATGTAAGGCAGCTCACGAGATCTAAACATTTAGCACATGGTGGAGAAGACAACCAACTAGCTACTGCTATGGACCCATAGTCCAAGGTAGACTACTCACTCATCGCGCCAGAGGCAAGCATGGCGATGAAGAAGACCTCCAGTGGCGATTTCCCTCTCCGGTAGGGTGCCAGGAAGAGCTTCTGGACCCTCCCGATCTTGGATCGACGACGGCGGCGAATCGTGATGTGTTTCTGGAAACGTGATCGGGTATTTAGGTTTTTCCCATCGGGGGTTCTTTATAGGCGAAGGGGCAGCGACCGAGGTGGCCACACACATAGGGTGCGCGGCCTAGCCCTAGGCCGCGCCGCCCTGTTGTGTGGGCCCCTCGTGGCCCCACTCCGTCTCCTCTTCGGTTCTCTGGAAGTGTCGTGGTTTTATCAACAGATCTGCCATAGAGGTAGGGGTATGGCGGTTTGTGGAAGGGGGTGAACACGGAGGAGCGATCCAGGACGGTGGTAGCACGAGTTTACCCAGCTTCAGATCCCGCGACGGTGGCGAGATCCTACGTGCTGCTATAATTCACTATATGGCAACAAGTGCTCGGTTACAATGATGAGGTTGGCTGTTTCGCTATGCGATCGGCCGTAAGATTCGTCTCTCCCCCTCAAGGGCTGCTCCACTCCGGGCTTATAAAGGCGCCTGGCGTGGGCTACACGTTGGTACCGGAGCGGATACAACTTGGAGTCCTAGACTAAGTCCTACGCGTGCGCTACAAGGTCACCCGCCATGGGCCGTCTTCAGGATCCGCCATAGGCTCGCCGCTAGTAGCCCGCCATGGACCTGTCTCCGGATCCGCCATAAGCGCCTGCGTCTAGTACCGCCGTGCCAATTTCAGCAACTGGGCCGCCCGGTATGGTGAATCCGCCATACCACCCCTGATGGGCCACCCTGGCTTGCTGATTTAGGACTACGTCGCTGGTATACCTATTTGGTATATCCCCAACAGTAGCCCCCAGGGAACTTCAAGATTGCCATCTACATCCGCCATGCTTGTCCTTGATAGGTCATTTCCGCCATAGCTCTTCTTTGCTAGGATGGCGGTCATCTTGATGTTCCTTCTTCCATCTATCAATCCGCCGTAAATAACGGATCAAGCAACGTAGTTATCTTTAGTGAGATTTTCGGGATCCAGTGGATCATACCGTTGAAATCCGCCGTAAATTTCGGCACACAGTTCCTTCTAGGGCAAGATTCACAGTGCACGCACTGTTTTCACCAAGTTACTTTTTTACCCTTGGACACGTGTCACTAGATTAGGGTTTCCGCGATCAGGATGAGCGGTGGTGATGGCGGGCACGAATCTCGAGGCCCGGGGTCTATATATACCCCGGCCTCTCACCCCCGGTCAGTTACCCCTCATTCGCCCCTGTCGCATTCTCTCTCCTTAGCGCCACCACGAGAGCTTCGTGATCTCCGACGAGCCACCGCGGAAAACCTCACTACCGGTAGCTTTTTCCGCCACAGGCTGGCATCGTCTTCCTCATCCTCGCTAGAAGTCTTAGAAGTTATCACCGCCACGCCACTGGCCACCATGGAGCCTGAATCACCTCGCCAAGCCTCAAAGTCTGAAGCTGCTGAGGGCTCTGCGCGCTCCTCTGATACAGAGTCCGCCATGCCCGAAACCTCAGGAGGAGATTGGGACCCCTCCAATCTGAACGAGGAAATTCTATCTTCCTTGGAGCGGGAAGGCCGCATAGCTACCAAGGAAGCCTCCAGATGGCGGGTTGAGCCTGGTGAAGCAATGCCGGCTCCTTCGAATGAAGAGGTCGTTATGCTGAAGTCCCATATTGATCGTGGCCTCAGCCTTCCGCCATCCTACTTCCTGAAAGGCGTTCTCCGTCATTACAGGTTACAGCTGCACCACATTGCTCCAAATAGCTTCACCGCTTTAGCGGGATTCGTCGCGCTATGCGAAGGATATTTGGGCATCAGCCCACGCGGAGATTTATTCCGCTTATAT
This sequence comes from Dactylis glomerata, assembly GCA_007115705.1. Classification (NCBI taxonomy): domain Eukaryota; kingdom Viridiplantae; phylum Streptophyta; class Magnoliopsida; order Poales; family Poaceae; genus Dactylis; species Dactylis glomerata. The sequence goes on from QXEO01000546.1 coordinate 5,084,049, forward strand.
TTTAATATCCGCCATAACCGGGACGCGAACGGAGATCCTCGCAATTGCGGATCGATCTCCTTTGTTCCTCGGCATGGGAAATCCTACCCCTACATTGTCTCTCACGACTCTGCTAAGGGATGGCGGGGTTCCTTTTTTTATCTGGCTGACCAGGCCCCTCCTGAAAGGAAGTTCGGCCTACGGTCTTTTACTGATGGCCCCGCCGAGGAGCAGGATAGCTGGGGTGTCATGGATGACTTCACAATGGATGATGAATGCCAATTATGCTCACGGCGGATTTCTAAACTTGTCTTCTCTGGACTGACAGGTGCTGACACCATTTACTGCTGGATCTCACGACGGATTCAGCCTCTTCAATACCGCCCAACCCTGATGTGCGAGTATAGCGGAATAGACGATCCCCAGCGCTATTCCAAGGAGGAACTGTCCGCTGAAGAGATCGAGCTTCGGATCCGCAACATCATTAAGGTGGGGCGAGATGAGCCTCTGAAGCTAAAAATCCCTATGTATGAGAATGGCAGTTGTCCAAAGGTAAGTGCTTCTCCTTATTCTGCCATAACAGCTAATTTTCCTTGAATAACTTCACATTTCTCCGCAGCTCTCTTCCCTGCCACCCTCTGAGCTGAGCGGTCTCGTCCGCTATCCTCGGACGAAGGATCTTACTGACGATGAGGACGAGACATCCTCGTCTCCCAAAAGATAGAAGGTAGCGGAGGAAGAGGTAGTGGCGGATGAACCTGTAGTGGCGGTTCCTCGTGGCGTTCGCGGTGCTGGCAGGCGCATTCGTGGGATGGGCAAAAGAGTCATCTCTCGCCATTCGTCCCCTGCCCTTCGCGGCCATCTGGACACCGTGCCAGAACATTCCGCCACTATAAATATACCAGAGCGGAAGTAAGTATAATCATAACTTGCCTTCATTACCATGCATAACTTAACTATTCTAATCTGTCTCTTCTGCACACAGAAGAAGAAAGGTTTCTGGCCAGAAACCTCCAAGGACCAAGCCATCTCCCGCTGCCATTCCACCTACACCAAACGCTCCTGCTCGCCCAACTGGGCCTTCCACCTCCTCTCAGCATACCAGCAAGGTGGCGGATGTTCCAGAGAAAACTGCTGAACCACTAGACCGCCCTGCTAAAGGTGCTAGGAAAGTAAGTTTTAGCGGAAAAGCAATCCAGATGGACACAGGGGCTAGGGAGGCCGCGAAATGGAAGAAGAAATCAGAGGCTCTTTTCCGCCTTGATAATTTACAAGAGGAGGCCAGTAACAACGTGTCATCTGCTATGACAGCGTTTGTTCAGAGAACCAGTCTTGTTAAAGAGGTATGTACTCCCAGTAGCCCCCGAGCGCCATGGCGGATTGCAGACTCGATCCGCTATGGGGCTTCAAGGTTGACTTCTGTAAGTTTTTTAATAGCTTAGCCCTCGAGCGCTGGTAGTTCACACAGTGCTCTATAGAGAACTTTTAATTTTCATACTGAGTAGCCCCCGAGCGTTACGGCGGATAACTATCCGGCATAAAGCTCTTAGGAAGAAAAAAATCAGCATAAGTAGCCCCCGAGCATCATGGCGGATAATCCTTCCATCATGTTGCTCTAAGAGTGACAAAAATCATCGTGAGTAGCCCCCGAGCGTTATGGCGGATATGTATCCGGCATGAAGCTCTAAGAGTAACTAACACTTCAACTTTGTTTTGCCAGAATTACAAGAAGGTAGTGGAAGACCTGGTCCAGGTTGTCAGCTCGCAGGAGAAGGAGCTGGCAGCCAAAAGCGCTCGTGTGGCGGATTTGCAGCAGCAGCTTGAGAATAGCGGTACTTAACCTTAAGTTTCCTTTCCTTTATGCTTATTCAATCAAACGCTGAGCTGACAAAATTCCGCCATGCAGATGCTGCCAAGCTCAAGTACACACTTGAGGGGATGAAGAAAGGCCACGCCATTGCGATGGATGGGCTGAATGAACAGCTCCGGAAATCGTTGGCTGAAAATGCCACCCTCGAGAGACAGCTGAAGGACCAGGAGAACCAAGGCAAGAAGAAGGACAAAGAGATAGCGGATCTCCGCAAAGCCGCCGCTGATTTTGAGAAGCGGCGTGAAGGCTTTAACGAGCTCCTCCATCACTTCCAGGACAACTTGTTAGGTACCGATTCTTCGTATAACATAAAGTTTCTTCAACTTTCTGTTATGCCGTGCGTGACGCATCTTCTTTTTCCGCTATGCAGTCGCTTTGGGGCAAGGGGAGATGGACACCGCTGAAGGCTTGCGCATGGCTACCGACGTAGCGATGAAGGAGCTTGATGGCCTTCTCAGCGCTGGTCACCAAGCGTGCGGGAGCCTACAGATAGCGGGTTTTTCTAACCTCTCCGCCATCGCGCTCACACAGAAGCTCCTGCTGGTGCCAGGGCTGGTGGCGGACTGGAAGCTGTCCTCCGCTCGGGGTGGCGCCAGGACGGCATTGACCTTGGCAAAGGCCCACTATCCCAAGATGGACCTGGACCAGCTCACCTCCGGCATCCCTGAGAGCGGCGAGGACGGCGCGCCGGTAGACGAGGCCGCCATCCGGCAGAGCGTGCTTGGATACGATCAACTGTGTGCCCTTGGCACTCAATTGAACGTATACTATGAAGCATACGAGCTGCCAGGGTCGCCAAGCCAAGCTTCGGCATCCGCCTCTACGGCAACTGCAGGTGGTGATGGCGGTGACGAGGTGTCCTCCAAGGTTCCGCCATCTTCTTGAGATGTGCCCTGCAATATGGCAGGAAAAATACTTTGCATTAATTCGGCCCCTGAGTGGGTCTGTAATCTTAAACTTAAACTGCGTGTGATGTGTCTGCACTATGACTGATCTGCTTGTGGTGGATCAGTGGAATGCTTGTGAACTTTTGCAGTTTGTTTTTGATGAAGTGGTTTGATTGCGCGAAGAAACTGCCAGGCCTAATTTTATGCAACTTGCAGTTTTTTGCCATGCCCAAAAAACAACACTTTGAAATTTTTTCACGCGTAGGATTATGCGATCCGCCATCCGGCTTTCTGTGCTTGACTTTTCATGAGATGGCAAAATCTTTGCACGAACAATCCGCTAGGGCGACGATACTTAATAGCAACCGTCCAAAACCCTAGGCAGATGGCGGCTCAGATCGTCAAAAAGTCACTACTCTGGAATCCACACAGAAAACATCGGATGAAGATCAAAACACAAAAAAGCTACGCGGACCGCTTATGGCGGATTTAAAAGAGACGCAAGTGCAAAGCACAATTGCGCAAAAAGGTTCTATACGATCTAAATGAACAATAAAGGAGGTAAAAGACTCAGAAAAAAATCAAGAGTGAACCAAATGCTTTATTTCATTGATCATATAGAGGTGTCTATTACATAGCTAGAGAAGTGCTAAGTGTAGAAAGGACGTAGCTGTGCGATGTTCCATGGACGATCTGTCTCATCGTAGATATCGTCAGGGTCTATTCGTTTGCGCTTCTTACTTGGTCGCTTATCTAGCTCGCGAATATCAACGAGGTAGTAGGAACCATTCAGTAGAGCTTTGCTGATGACGAAGGGTCCTTCCCAAGGCGGGGATAGCTTGTGGGACTTCTGCTGTTTCAGACGTAGCACCAGGTCACCTTCTTTGAACGAGCGTTGGCGAACTCGCCTGCTGTGATAGCGGCGGAGATTCTGCTGGTAGATGGCGGATCGCTGGGCTGCTAGGTCTCGCTCTTCTTCCAGCAGGTCCACAGATAGTTGGCTAGACGCTTTTGCATCTTCTTCCTTGTAGGCCTGTACTCTTGGAGAATCGTACTGAACATCACTTGGCAAGATTGCCTCTGCTCCGTAGACTAAGAAGAAGGGGGTAAGGCCAGTTGATCTGTTTGGCGTGGTCCGTAGACTCCACAGCACAGATGGCAACTCCTCTGCCCAGGCTCTAGCTGCTCTGTGCAACGGTGCTTCTAGGCGTGGCTTGATCCCTGACATGATTAGTCCGTTGCTCCGCTCAACCTGGCCATTAGACTGTGGATGTGCCACAGATGCTAGGTCAAGGTGGATTCCATTGTGATGGCAGTATTCTTCAACTTCTCCTTGAGACAGATTAGTGCCATTGTCGGTGATGATGCTATGTGGGATGCCGAATCTGACCACAATGTCCTTGACAAATTTGAGGGCAGTTTTGCCATCAAGTTTTCTGATGGGCTTAGCTTCTACCCACTTCGTGAATTTGTCTACCGCTACCAGAAGGTGCGTAAATCCCGAAGGCGCTATTTTTAGCGGACCCACCATGTCTAGCCCCCAGACTGCAAAAGGCCAAGTTATGGGTTTGCTTGGAGTACATCTGGCAACCGTGGCAGAGCTCCACAATGCGGTCTGCATCTACCTTGGCTGTTGGCCAGTAGAATCCATGGCGGAATGCCTTAGCTACGAGGGATCTGGCGGCGGCATGATGCCCACATTCGCCTTCGTGGATCTCTCTTAGTATTTCGATTCCGTCCACTTGGGATATGCACTTCATGAAAACTCCCGAAGTGCTTCGTTTGTAGAGTTGGCCATCTATGATGGTGTACGCTTTGGCTCTACGCTCGATTTGTCTTTTCTGGACTTCGTCTTCAGGAAGCTTCTTGGTCGTCAAAATTCCAGGTAAGGCTCTGCCCATGGCGGATTGCTTGGCAAAACCGCCATAACAGGCGAGCTCGCTAGCTCCGGATTTTCTGGATCCACCATCTTAACTGATGGTACGCGCAAATGCTCGAGGAATACGCCTGGCGGAACTGCCTTACGGCTGGATCCCAGTTTGGACAAGGTATCGGCCGCCATGTTATCTTCTCGCCGTACATGTTTTATGTCGTAGCCGAGGAAACTTTTGGCCATCTCGTCCACTTCATCTCTGTATGCCGCCATGACTTCGTTCCGAGCTTTATATGTGCCAGCCACCTGTTGAGCCACAAGGTCAGAGTCTCCACAGCACATGATGTGTTGTATGCCGATCTCCTTTGCGACACGTAGCCCGTGTAGTAGCGCTTCATATTCCGCGATGTTGTTGGTGGTGGGGAAGTGAATCTGGAGAACGTAGCTTAGCTCATCTCCCTTGGGAGATTTGAGTGTCACTCCAGCCCCCGAGCCGTGTAGCAACTTTGAGCCATCAAAGTGCATCACCCAATGTTCTGGCTCTGGGACGGGCGTAGTTTCCTGCGCTTCCTTCCAATCCGCCATAAACTCCGCCAAAGCTTGAGACTTGATGGCGGTGCGAGGCTTGTAGTCGATGTCGAAAGAGGCCAATTCAATGCCCCACTTCGCAACTCATCCTGTTGCATCGCTGTTGTTGATGATGTCCTTCAGTGGGGCTTTGCTCACCACTGTGATCTTATGGTCATAGAAGTAATGCCTTAACTTACGGGAAGCTAGGAAAACTCCGTATGCCAATTTTTGGTAGTGAGGGTAACACTGCTTGGATTCCGTCAGGACCTCGCTGACATAGTAGACTGGTCTCTGTACGCCATACTCCTGCGCTTCTTCCTTACGCTCTACCACCATGACGATGCTGACCACCCTATTGGTTGCCGCCATGTATAGTAACATGGGTTCCTGGTCTTCGGGAGCCGCTAGGACTGGTGCAGTGGATAACACTCTCTTCAGATCCTTAAGTGCAGCATCTGCCTCGTCGGTCCAGACGAATTCGTCTGATTTCTTCATCAGCTTGTAGAGTGGCAAAGCCTTCTCGCCAAGACGACTGATGAATCTGCTCACTGCTGCCACGCAGCCTGTGAGTCGCTGTACATCTTTTAGGTCGATGGGCCGGGAGATGTCGAGGATTGCCTTGATCTTCTCCGGGTTAACCTCAATTCCGCGGTGGGAGACGATGAATCGTAGGAGTTGTCCAGCTGGGACCCCGAAGACGCACTTCGTTGGGTTAAGCATCATGTTGTACTTCCTGAGATTGTCAAATGTCTCTTTTAAATCCGCTATAAGGCCATCTTGCTTCTTAGACATAACTGCGATGTCGTCCACGTATGCGTGGATATTTCGTCCGATTTGATCCGCCAGGCACTTTTGCATAGTGCGCTGATACGTTGCTCCTGCGTTTTTCAGACCAAATGGCATTGTGACATAGCAATATGTGCCATAAGGTGTTACGAACGACGTAGCGAGCTGATCGGACTTTTTCATCTTGATCTGGTGGTATCCGGAGTAGGCATCTAAGAAACACAGTAGCTCCGATCCCGCCGTCGAGTCAATGACTTGGTCAATGCGAGGCAAGGGAAAAGGGTCTTTTGGACATGCTTTGTTCAGGCCAGTGTAATCTACACACATGCGCATAACTTTTGTGTTTTTCTTAGGAACTAGCACCGGATTCGCCACCCACTTAGTATGTATCACTTCCTTGATGAAGCCTGCTTTCAACAGCTTGGAAATCTCCTTTGCTATGGCGCGGCGCTTTTCATCGCCGAAGCGTCTCATGGCTTGTCTTACTGGCTTTGAGCCAGGAATTATCTGCAGAGCGTGCTCCGCGAGTTCCCTGGGTACACCCGTCATGTCAGATGGCTGCCATGCGAAGATGTCCCGGTTCTCATGGAGGAACTCGACGAGCGCGCTTTCCTATTTGGGGGACAAATTTGTCCCAATGGCGGTGGTCTTGGCGGCATCGCCAGCAACAAGTTCCACCTGTTTTGTATCGACTGTAGGCTTGAAGGTGGGCGGGGAGGCGGAAACCTCCTGCTTGGATGCCGGCATCTCCGCGGGGTCCGTAGCGGCATGGATTTCTTTGAATTCCTCGCCGACGAACACTGCTTCCGCGAAGGCGGCTTCTCCTTCCTCACACTCCTTTGCCTTTCGGAAGCTGCCATAAACGGTGATTATGCCATCCGGTCCTGGCATCTTCAGCTGATTGTAGATGTAGCATGGCCTCGCGTGAAAGCTATGGAAGGCTGGGCGCCCGAAGATCACGTGGTAAGTGCTTTTGAACGGGACAACCTCAAAGGTTATGGGCTCTTCTCTGTAGTTTTCCTCACTACCGAAGGCAACCTTGAGTGTGATGGACCCGAGGGACTTGGCTTGGCGACCAGGAACCACCCCGTAAAAGGTGACCGCGCTATGGCAGAGTTGGGTCTTGGTAAGGCCGAGCTTTGTCAAAGTTTCCACGTACATGATGTTCAGGCTGCTGCCGCCATCCATTAAGCATTTGGAGAATTCATAGCCATGGATTACAGGGCATACCACCATGGCGTAATAACCATCTGGGATGTGCTCTGGATGATCATCGCGGCTCCAGTGCACCGGTACTTTGGACCATCTGACGTACTGGTGGATTTTTGGCACGGTGGCATTAAGTGAGCGCATAGCAGCTCTCTGTGCCTTACCCGTGGGAGGTCCAAGGAATGTGTGAAAGGCGCCTTTTTTGTCTTTGATTGGGTTACCCTTGCCAGCACCACCCTCTGCCTTTTCGGCGGGTTTGGGCGCAGGGTCTTCGTCCATATCACTGCCATCTCTAGACTCCTTGTCGTTGTCCGTTTTCCCTTTGCCACGAGGCCGTTGACGTCGGCTGCGTTTGAAGCCAGCTTCTTGATCTGCCTTGAGGTCGTTAACAAACTTGCAGTTCTGATTGGTGTGGTTGCACTTTCCCGACGCGTCACGATGGGCAAAACATGGCATATCGCGGTATTCATCGTAGGATACGGGGGCGGATGGCGCCGAAGCGGGAGTTGCGGAACTCCGTGGCTGGCCACCACCACCTCCGCGTCCCCTGCCGCGCTGGCTGCTTTGGCCCTTGTCAGCAAAGGTTGTGGCCACCATGTCCGGAGCCTGCGGCTCTTCTGGCGGATTCTTCTGTTTGTTGCTGCTATTCCGCTTTCCAGTGTTTTGGATGGCGGAAGCCTTCAGAGATTCGCGGGCGTCGTCGTCGGCGGCCGCGTAGTTGCTTGCGATGGTGATCATGGAATTTAGGGTTAGATTCCCTTCGTTCCTTTCCCGAACAGGCGATGGCGGAGCAGTTGGCCTCTCTCCAAACTGTCAATAAACGCGAGGATGGCGGATTCGTCAGTAACCCCTTCACAGGAGTTCTTCATATCCAGCCATCGTGCGAGGAAGGTTCGGGAGGTTTAGTCGTCGGCTCGTCGGCACCGTTGGAGGTCACCAATGTTATGGGCTCTCTTGTAAGTCCCCTCGAAATTTTCGGTGAACGCAGTTTGCATATCAAACCAGGTTTGGATGGAGTTTTCTGCCAAGTCGTTGATCCATTGCCTCGGAGTGCCGGATAGCATCAGGGGCAAATAGCGGACAGCAACATTGGGAGATCCCCCGGCGAATTGTACTGCGTTGAAGTAATCTTGTAGCCAAGTCAAAGGCCTATCGACTCCATTGTACTGGCGGATATTTTTCTTGATTTTGAACCCATACGGGATGGGCTCATCACGAATCCGTTGTCCAAAGCACTTTGGGCCGAGGAAGAAGGCCGTTTGAGACTTGGCAATCTCGTTTAGATGGGTACGGGCGTCGTAGGGCTTCTGATCCGACGGATCCTTGCGAGAGTTGCGCGACCTTGCTGGCCCACCGCCACCACCGCCGCCGCCATGGGGGCTCCCTGGTGGGGATGGCGAAGGGTCACGCCGTCTTTTACTCTCGCCGTCCTGCGACTGATCTTTGCAGCTAGGACGGCTTCCTTCTGTTCTTCGTGGAGATGGATCGTTGTCATGGCGGCGGGAGCCTTGCCCTTTGTCATCGTGACGGCGGGTGGAGCGATGCTTGTCTTTGTCACCGTCACGGTGCGCGCTGTCATCATGGCGAGATCGGTCCCTTCTCTTGGGATCCGCCATCCCTGCTGTTTTCCCGTCGTGGCGGATCGTCTCTGCGTCCAGCGTCACGGCTTCGCCCTCGCTTGCCATCATTGTCGCGTATGACAATTCCCCCCTTTGGGACTTCGAACGTCTTATGCTTTGGTGGCGGCATGTTGGTCTTATGGCGAGGGGCAGCATTGTCTTGTTGGTATCCGTAAGCAGGGTAATTCTTGCGGGGTGGTGATGGGTTTCTCTGCGGGCCTTTGCCATGTGGTTTGTCATCGGAGGATATTGGGATGGCGTGTCTCTGATTGCGAGCTTCTCTTCTTCAGATTTCTGAGGATCTGGTATGAGATTCGTTGTCAGAACGTTCACCATAGTTGCCAGCCCCCCGAGCTTTAGAGGCAGTGCTGGACCTGCATAGCGAAGGATCAGATTCGAGCCGTTGCGACGACGTAGCCTTCTCTTGCTGCACTAATGCTTTGGTCATCAGTTTCACCGCCGTCTCTAGGGCTGCTGGGCTCTTGTTATGCTCCAATAGCTCCTTTGCGGCCACGATGTTCTCGATGGGCGTAGCCCTAACTTCATCACGGTTTTTGTCCACGTATGGCGGATTCTTGATGTACATCTTGGCCAGAGTTTCCGCTGTTGGTACGGTGAACTCAAGGTTTCGTACCAGCTGCGGGTCGCCTCCCTCGTTGATCTGGTTCTGAATGAGAGTGACATACTTCTCTTCCATGTTCCTTGCGCGCTTCAGCGTGTCTTGAGCTTTAGCAATGTCGTCATCAACCTGCTTGCCCATCTTCTCGACTCGCTTTGCTTCCTTGAGGAGTGCTCGCCTCCTCTTCTCGAGATCGTTCACATCTCTGACATAGTCAGGGGTGATTGGATCTGCTAGAGTTCCATAGACGACTTTGTCCAGCGGGGTCGTGAAGTCTTCCGGGTGCTGGTCTTCGGGGATGGCGGGTAGTGGCGGCCTGGGTCCGCCCTGAATCTCGGGAAGTTGCTCCGTGGCGGGATCGACGGCTGATGGCGGGTTACCCTGCTCATTGCCGGCATCTCCGTCGTGGACTTCCTGAGATGGCAGATCATCGGTTGTCTGCCCAGCGTCATCTCCTTTGTTGGTTACAAACACCTGCTTGGCCGCTGCTTGTTGCTCTTCAAGTGCCTGCTGCGCCAATTCCGCCTCGAGTTTCCTCATGGCGGCATCATAGTGGTCAGAATCATAGCCTTTGCTATCCCAGTCATCCGATTCACCACTTTCGTTAAGTGCCTCTAGGATGGATTCACCTGGGCTATCTTCTCCATTGGAGGTAGATCCCAAAGTGATACCTGCGAACGCAACAAGGCAGTACCGCGGTGTCTCTAACGCCAGATTACTCATGGCGGATTCACTGCGGTCTTCCACCACTTCCTCTACCTCTAGGGCGGGCTGGGTGGGATTTTTTTTCAGATCCGATCTGGGCAACTTGGAAAGTTCCAGATCAGATGAGTCCTCCTCCGTATCTAGCTTAAAAGCGGTCCGTTTGGGGGTTTCGGCCATACCAATCCGCCGGAAATTGGTTTCCATGGCGGGGGTAGGGTTTGTCTCTCCGATGAAGATATGGATATCTCCAATCGGAACGACGGTGAATCGAGCGGGGTCTTCTCTAGCCGGCACCCAGAGGTTATCTGCTGGGACGATGGGGAAGCCGTAATCGTAGAGGACGCGCCCGATGGCGACGGTGTCGCCGATGCCTGCAAAGGCGGATCCCGCCTGGATCCGCGCTCCAGATGCGCTAAGCCCCACGGTGGGCGCCAACTGTCGTGGTTTTGTCAACAGATCTGCCATAGAGGTAGGGGTATGGCGGTTTGTGGAAGGGGGTGAACACGGAGGAGCGATCCAGGACGGTGGTAGCACGAGTTTACCCAGCTTCAGATCCCGCAACGGTGGCGAGATCCTACGTGCTGCTATAATTCACTATATGGCAGCAAGTGCTCGGTTACAATGATGAGGTTGGCTGTTTCGCTATGCGATCGGCCGTAAGATTCGTCTCTCCCCCTCAAGGGCTGCTCCACGCTGGGCTTATAAAGGCGCCTGGCGTGGGCTACACGTTGGTACCGAAGCGGATACAACTTGGAGTCCTAGACTAAGTCCTACGCGTGCGCTACAAGGTCACCCGCCATGGGCCGTCTTCAGGATCCGCCATAGGCTCGCCGCTAGTAGCCCGCCATGGACCTGTCTCCGGATCCGCCATAAGCGCCTGCGTCTAGTACCGCCGTGCCAATTTTAGCAACTGGGCCGCCCGGTATGGTGAATCCGCCATACCACCCCTGATGGGCCACCCTGGCTTGCTGATTTACGACTACGTCGCTGGTATACCTATTTGGTATATCCCCAACAGGAAGCTTCGGTGAATTTCTGGATGTTTGGCTTTTGTTTCGTCCAGTTCTGAAAATATTTCCTATGTAACTTTTCTGAAACACAAAAACAGCAGAAAACTGGAAACTGGCACTGTGGCATCTCGTTAATAGGTTAGTTCCAGAAAATGCATAAAAATGCCACGAAGTGTAAAAAAACACTAAGCAAATGGTGTAAAAACAACCATGGAGCATCAAAAATTGTAGATACGTTAGAGACGTATCACAAGCCCACATCAAAATGACAGGACAAATAGACAATGAAGACCTCGGCATCTCTTTTATTTACCACTGGTATAGCTTTTTATTTTGAGATGCATCGTCGAATATTCACTATGGGCATGCTGTAAATTTCCACCATGAATTATGCATGGCTTAGATTAGCGGCCCAGGCGTTTCTCTAACACGTATACAAACTCCATGATCTCGCAAGTTTCCCAACTTATTTCACATCGCGAGTATCCATAAACAAAAGATCACGATATCAACTCAAATAAGAAGTGCAATGTTGAAAGCTTGCCCCATGACGGCATGGCTGGGCTAATTTCCAACTTAGAACTTGCAAGCATAACAATTCAACATAAGAGAGCCACAACGTCAAAATTTTAAAAGCGAGAAAAGTAAAGTGTGCCATCAGGTTCGTGAGAGCTTTACAGACTAATTTTCACATAACACCAAAAAGAGTTTAATTTGAAGGATAGATAAAAGCAAGTCAGATGTACTTTGGAATAGCAAATTTCTAATAGGTATGTATAGTGGACACATTGGTAAACTTGATTTTTAGGAGTTGGATGCACGAGTAGAGCTCATACTCAGTACAAAATGAGGGCTAGCAAAAGACTGGGAGCGACCAACTAAGAGAGCAATAACGGCCATAATCATGCATAGCGACAAAACATCATTAAGAGAAGCATAAAATGGCATCAAAAGTCAAAAACTAAATGATCATAGAGGCTTATGGCGACTTTGTAAGAGTCAATCATGTTGTAAGCATGCGCCAAGTCAAACCAAATAAAGCATCAAGGAGAAAACCAAATTAATGCTTCCGAATAATAAAAACAACGCACGATTTTTTCAAAGCCTCATTAAGCAATTTCAGTCATTTGAGACAAGTCATGCTACAGCAAAACCACTAAGCATACTATCAAAACGACATCAAGCACGACATGAAAAAGTCTAAGTCGCAGTCTAAATAAGCTCCTTTTTTACCACTTTTTTTTGCATGAAACTTTTTCTCTTTTCCAACACCATTCGAACCTTTTTGAAACAACTCTTTTGATGAAAACCAACATGGACAAGTGGTCAAAATACACCTTGATGCAAAGATATAACATGATCTGAACAAAAATCAAGGCGAAAAACAAAAGCTAAACGCAGTTCTAGAAAAAGAGAACACTCGTTGAACGATAAGAGTGAAAAATGGAGTGTTCTTGGCAAATGAAAAGCAACGCAACTTCTCGAAAAGAAATTTGTTGGGGTCCAACCATTTATTGCAGCAAACAAAACTAAACAAAACTGAAAACTAAAGTAAAGACGCTCCAAGAAATACGCATAGTGCATGAAGCAATAAAAATATAGTGTGTTGCAAGGTGACCTGATTTTTGCTGATGAAGAAGGGGTGTCTCGGGGGCATCCCCAAGCTTTGACGCTTGTACCTCTTGGATATTTCTTGGGGTGACATGGGAATCTCCAAGATTGAGCTTTTGTCCATTTTTCAACTCATCTCATCATTCTCCAATCCCTACACTTGAAAACTTCCTTCATATATATAAAACTCAACACAATTCTATTAGCAACACTAGTGTAAGCATAATAATATATCAACCCTTTTTGGTTCAGATTTCAACTCAAAACCACCACATATAAAGCATATACTACTGTAGTAACTTCCCCAAAATTCCATGATCAAAAGAACTCAAAAGGAAAGCGATCGAGAGGCAAACACAAATAGTGGCAGAAATCTGTCAAAACAGAACAGCTGACAAAGGTCGATTTTTTAGAGGGTTTTCTGTTGCTCAAATCAAAAAGTATAAAACTAATGAAAGTTTGGATATAACCTTGGGCATATGCAAAAGAAATTGCAGGTCAAAAATATATTCTGAGAATTTTCACGAATTTTTTACGGTGCAGCACCGAAATCTGTTTCAGGACAACAGCTTCCCCAAATCTTACCTCACTCAAATTAGAGGTTTCTCTTGGCACAACAACGAAATAAAAAGGATAAGGAGTGGTTATTACAGTAGTAATAACTTCCAAGAGTCAAATAAAAGAAAAATTACTGAAAATAAAATAATGGGTTATCTCCCAAGAGTGCTTTTCTTTAATGCCTTTGAGCTAGGCGTAGAAAGTGTGAATCATGTATTTTCGAAAGAGGCATTAAGATCAATTGCAGAAGTCTTTTCAATAAGACATTGTATTGCATCTACATAAGTTTTTGAAGACCCCTTGTGATCACGCTTTGGTTCACTCAATTCACTAAAAATATTTTCAGGACAGATCCAATCAAAATTATTTTCCAAAGCTTCATGCAATCCCAAGAGTTTGCTAGGTATTCATACTTTGGTTTCTTCTTTGGTTGTACCAACAACTTTAATAGGCAAACCAAGCATATTAAAATTCACAAAAACTTTCCTAGCTTCAATAACAACATCTCTAAATTCTCTACGCAAAGTCTCCAAAATAAAATCTTTCTTTTCGGAGTCTTCAATATCATGAAGCTTAAGAAACATGTGTTGCATAAAAGGATTAAGGCTAGCAAATCTAGCTTCCAACATGTGAACTAAATAAGCAGCAGCAACTTCATAACTAGGAGCAAGCTCAGCCAAAGATTTATCCTCAACATCTTTATGCATGCTAATATGATTAAAGAACTCCTCAATGTTACCTTTCCCAATAATAGAACCACTACCTACTAAAATGTCCTCCAAAACATACTTACGGAACAACATAATGAACTAAGAGAAATAAAGTAACAACTATAAAGGAAACTACATTTTTTGTGTTTTTGATAAAAAGATGCAAGCAAAAATAAAGTAAAGCAAAACTAAAACAAAGTAAAGGATGTGCGTGCGAAACTCCCCTTGCAGAAATCTTCTTTTTCCCCGGCAACGGCGCCAGAAAAGACTTGATTGCTATTGCGGTGTTGATATAGATGACCGACCAGTTGGGAACCCCAAGAGAAGGTGTGATGAGTGATACGTCTCAAACGTATCTATAATTTTTGATGATCCATGCTTGTTCTTACACCATTTGCTTAGTGTTTTGTTACACTTCGTGGCATTTTATGCATTTTCCGGGACTAACCTATTAACAAGATTCCACAGTGCTAGTTCCCTATTTTCTGCTGTTTTTGTGTTTTAGAGAAATTACACAGGAAATATTCTCGGAATTGGACGAAACAAAAGCCGAACATCCCAATATTTAACGAAGCTTCCAAAAGACCGAAGAGGAGATGAAGAGGGGCCAGGGGCCAGCCTCACCACCAGGGGGCGCAGCCCAGCCCTTGGCCGCGCCACCCTGTGGTGAGGGCCCCCTGGTCCACCTCTGACGCTGCCCCTTCGCATATAAAGACCCCCCGACGGGAAAAACCTGAACACCTGATCAAATTTCCAGAAACACATCGCGATCCGCCGCCATCGTCGACCCGAGATCGGGAGGGTCCAGAAGCTCATCCAGGCACCCTGCCGGAGAGGGGAATCACCACCGGAGGTCTTCTTCATTGCCATGCTTCCCTACGGCACGATGAGTGAGTAGTTGATGCGTAGTGAATGACCAGCCCGTTGGGAACCCCAAGAGGAAGGTATGATGAGTATAGCAACTAGTTTTCCCTCAGTTAAGAAACCAAGGTTTAATATCGTTCAGGAGAAGAGCGAACAATACGACTGAAGGTGATGCTTGCTAGTTTGCGACAGCTTCAGACAATTTATATATGGCGCCTCGTCCAATCTCTGCTTGCTAGCTGCAACGCGGAACCTGCACACAACACAACCAAATACTTTGTTCCCAACTTGCAATGAGGTTGTCAATCTCACCGGTTTGCTTGAAACAAAGGTTATGAGCGTATCGAGTGGAAAACAGTAGAAGTATGCGAGTAAAGTAAACAATGCGAGTAAAGTAAACAGGTGATAGCAATATGATGGAAATAGGACCGGGGTCCACAGTTCACTAGTGGTGTCTCTCCATAAGATAAATAACACATGCTGGGTAAACAAATTACAGTTGGGCAATTGATAGAAAAAAGATAAATGTGATATGTCAAGAAGATCACTATGAGAATTACTCTGGGCATTACAAAAAAATACATAGACCGCCATCCAACTGCATCTATGACTAATAAACCACTTGTGGCGAACCAATCCGAGAACTCCACAAGTATTAAGTTGCGAACAACAGATAATTGCATTAAGCAAAGTGTGTAATGTAAACAAAGCATATGCCCTTGAGCATATGAATGTTGTTTTCTCCCTAGTAGCAACAGCACATCTACAACCTTAGAGGTTTCTGTCACTCCCCCAGATTAAATAGAGGCATGAACCCACTATCGAGCATAAATACCCCCTCTTGGAGTCACTAGCAACTACTCGGCCAAGATAGCTACTAACAACGGAGAGCATGCAAGATCATAAACAACATAGAGATAATGTAAGATATATTTCAGTATAGCAACTCAATCATAACACCAATATTCATCGGATCCCAACAAACCAAATATGTAGAATTACATAACGGTGATCTCAATCATGTAGGGCAGCTCATGAGATCTAAACATGAAGCACATGGTGGAGAAGACAACCATCTAGCTACTTCTATGGACCCATAGTCCAAGGTAGACTACTCACTCATCGCTCTGGAGGCAAGCATGGCGATGAAGAAGACCTCCGGTGGCGATTCCCCTCTCCGGCAGGGTGCCGGGAAGAGCTTCTGGACCCTCCCGATCTTCGGGTCGACGGCGGCGGCGTATCGCGATGTGTTCTGGAAAATTGATCGGGTACTTAGGTTTTTTCCGTCGGGGGTTCTTTATAGGCGAAGGGGCATCGTCAGGAGTGGACCAAGGCGGCCTCACACGTAGGGGGCGTGGCTGAGGGCCTGGCCGCGCCGCCTTGGTGTGTGGGCACCTCGTGGCCCCACTCCGTCTCTTCTTCGGATCTCTGGAAGCTTCCGGGAAAAATAAGACTTCAGGAACTTGTTTCGTCCAATTCTGAGAATATTTCCTGTGTATCACTTCTGAAACACAAAAATAGCAGAAAACAGGGAACTGGCACTGTGGCGACTTGTTAATAGGTTAGTTCCGGAAAATGCATAAAAGTGCCACGAAGTGTAACGAAATAGTAGGCAAATGGTGTATAAACAAGCATGGAGCATCAAAAATTATAGATACGTGGGAGACATATCAGTAGTCTACCTTGGACTATGGGTCCATAGCAGTAGCTAGATGGTTGTCTTCTCCACCATGTGCTTCATGTTTAGATCTCGTGAGCTGCCTTACATGATCGAGATCATCTTTGTGTAATTCTACATGTTGTGTTTGTTGGGATCCGATGAATATTGGTGCTATGTTAAGTTGATGTGCTGAATATTATCTTATGTTATCTCTATGTTATTTATGATCTTGCATGCTCTCCTTTGTTAGTAGCTATCTTGGCCAAGTAGATACTAGTGACTCTAAGAGGGGGTATTTATGCTCGATAGTTGGGTTCATGCCTCTATTTAATCTGGGGGAGTGACAGAAACATCTAAGGTTGTAGATGTGTTGTTGCCACTAGGGAGAAAACAACATTCTTGTGTCCACGGACATTCGTTTTGTTTATATTACACAATTTGCCTAATGCATTTATCTGTTGTTCGCAACTTAATACTCATGGGGTGTTCGGACGATATCCCCGTGAGTGGATTTTTAGTCATAGATGCAGTTGGATGGCGGTCTATGTATTTTGTTGTAATGCCCAGAGTAAATCTCATAGTGATCCTCGTAACATATGCACGTTATCTTTATTCTATCAATTGCCCAACTGTAATTTGTTTATCCAGCATGTTATTATTTATCTTATGGAGAGACACCACTAGTGAACTGTGGACCCCGGTCCAATTTCCTTTACATTGTTACACCATTTTACTTTTACTCGCACTGCTTACTTTCTCACATACTACTACTGTTTTCCACTCGATACGCTCAATCCTTTGTTTACAGCAAACCGGTGAGATTGACAACCTCATCGTAAGTTGGGAGCAAAGTTCTTGGTTGTGTTGTGTGCAGGTTCCACGTTGTTGCTAGTGCAAAGCAAAGCCCTGGACGAGGCGCCTAATAAATTGTCCAGAGCTGTCGGGAAGCTAGCAAGCATTACCTTCTGAAGTATTGGCTTTTTCCTACTGGTTTGATAAGCCTTGGTTTCTTACTGAGGGAAAACTTGTTGCTGTGCTCATCATACCTTCCTCTTGGGGTTCCCAACTGGCGGTCATTTACATCAACACCGTACCGCAATCAAGCTGTTCTCTGGCGCCGTTGCCGGGGAGAAAGAAGACTTCTGCAAGGGGAGTTTCGCACGCACATCAATTACTTTGTTTATTGTTTTGCTTGCATCGTTTTATCAAAAATACAAAAAAAATTAGTTTCCTTTATAGTTGTTTATTATGTCTAGTTTAGTTGCTACTACTATGTCGCCCGAGGAAATGATCTTCACTTTCAAACAAAAGAGTGAGGAAAGTTTCAAAGCAGCTTGGTCTAGAATTTATGATTGGCATGGAAAGCTGAACCGAAAATGACTTTGAGTGTGCTTCTTAGTTGCTTTTACTTTGGACTCGCTCTTCATTATAGATATACTTTGGATGCTACAGCAGAAGGATATTTCCTTCATTGTGATGGAGATCAAGCTTTCAATATTATAAAAAAGTTGATTACAATTTATAGCATGCCAACTGATTTTGATTCCTCTCTTGTGAGCATTTTTAATAGACTTAATACTCTTGAGACTCACACTGCTTGTTTGAATAATTGCTATAGTACTTTGCGCCAGTATTTTGATTATGTGCCTACAAATTCTGAACCATCGAGTTGGTACCATACGGTATAAATTACCATTAGTGGTGAAACTTTTCATGCTCGTTGTGATATTATGTCTGAATTTTGTCTTATGCCAAAAGATGTTTATGAATCTTTGAGTCTTTGGAAACTTTCTAAGGGAGGAGAAGAAATTTCTCTTACTAATAATGCCACTATATTTCCCGTTGGAATAGCTGAAGGAGTTTATACAAAAGTCCTAGGAAAAATGGTATCTACTGATTATCTTGTTATTGAAGGTGTAGGAAAAGGACAAATCACGCTTGGAAGGTCTCTATTGAAGCTCCTGGGCGCCGTTATAGATGTGGGAAAAGGCACCATAAGATTCATCTCTCCACCTTGCAATAATCATGTGTTCCCTAAAGTTAAGAGAAAAGGTAAGAGAGGAAGGCGTAAGGCACCCGTTGACCCTAATGCTTCATCGCTTGATATTACTTGATTTGCACTTTCTGCGCCTAGCACAAAGGCGTTAAAGAAAAGCACTCTTGGGAGATAACCCATTATTTTACTTTCAGTTATTTTTCTTTTTTTGAGTCTTGGAAGTTATTACTACTGTAATAACCGCTCCTTATCCTTTTTATTTCGTTGTTGTGCCAAGAGAAACCTCTATTTTGAGTGAGGTGAGATTTGGGGATGTTGCTGTCCTGAAACAGATTTCGGTGCTGCACCGTGAAAATTCGTGAAAATTCTCAGTATATCTTTTTGACCTGTGATTTCTTGTGCATATTCCCCAGGTTATATCCAAACTTTTATTAGTTTTACACTTTTTGATTTGAGCAACAGAAAACCCTTGAAAAAATCGACCTTTGTGAGCTGTTCTGTTTTGACAGA
Organism: Dactylis glomerata; assembly: GCA_007115705.1. Classification (NCBI taxonomy): domain Eukaryota; kingdom Viridiplantae; phylum Streptophyta; class Magnoliopsida; order Poales; family Poaceae; genus Dactylis; species Dactylis glomerata. The sequence continues at coordinate 5,103,085 of QXEO01000546.1, forward strand.
TGTCTGCCACTATTTGTGTTTGCCTCTCGATCGCTTTCTTTTTGAGTTCTTTTGATCACAGAACTTTTGGGGAAGTTGCTACAGTGTATATGCTTTATATGTGGTGGTTTTGAGTTGAAATCTGAACCAAAAAGGGGAAGTTGCTTACACTAATGTTGCTAATAGAATTGTGTTGAGTTTTGTATGAAGGAAGTTTTCAAGTGTAGGGATTGGAGAATAATGAGGTGAGTTGAAGAATGGACAAAAGCTCAAGCTTGGGGATGCCCATGTCACCCCAAGAAATATCCAGGAGGTACAAGCGTCAAAGCTTGGGGATGGCCCCGAGGCACCCCTTCTTCATCGGCAAAAATCAGGTCACCTTTCAACACACTATATTTTTATTGCCTCATGCACTATGCATTCTTCTTGGAGCGTCTTTACTTTAGTTTTTAGTTTTCTTTTGTTTTGTTTGCTGCAATAAATGGTTGGAACCCAACACATTTCTTTTGGAGAAGTTGCCTTGCTTTTCAATTGCCAAGAACACTCTGTTTTTCACTCTTATCATTCAATGAGTGTTCTCTTTTTCTAGAACTGCGTTAAGGTTTCGTTTTTCACCTTAATTTTTGTTTAGATCTTGTTATATATTTATATCAAGGTGTATTTTGACCTCTTGTCCATGTTGGCTTTCATCAAAAGAGTTGTTTCAAAAAGGTTCGAATGGTGTTGGAAAAGAGAAAAAGTATCATGCAAAAAAGTGGTACAAAAAGGAGCTCGTTTAGACTGCGGCTTAGACTTTGTCATGTCATGCTTGATATTGTTTTGATAGTATGCTTAGTGGTTTTGCTGTAGCATGACTTATCTCAAATGACTGAGATTGCTTAATGAGCCTTTGAAAAAAATCATGCGTTGTTTTTATTATTTGGAAGCATTAATTTGGTTTTCTCCTTGATGCTTTATTTGGGTTAACTTGGCGCATGCTTACACATGTTTGACTCATACAAAGTCGCCATAAGCCTTTATGATCATTTAGTTTTTGACTTTTGATGCCATATTATGCTTATTTTAATGATGTTTTGTCGCTATGCATGATTATGGCCGTTATTGATCTCTTAGTTAGTCGCTCCCAGTCTTTTGCTAGCCCTCATTTTGTACTGAGTATGAGCTCTACTCGTGCATCCAACTCCCAAAAACTAAGTTATGCCAATGTGTCCATTATAAATTCCTACGCTTGGTATTTGCAAGCCATTCCAAGTAAATTTTCATGTGCTACCTTTCAAAATACTTCTCGTTTTGTGACACTGTTTTCAGCTCATGGGGACGTAGTGGTCGGACTTGCTATCTTCCATATTGTTTATTCCAAAAAGAAAGAAAAGGAAAAAAAGAAAAGAAAAAAGGCACTCCTCCATGGTATGTGAATGTTGGTGGGCACCCAATAGAATCGGTTAGCGATGGTTTGAGAAAGGAAAAAAGGTGGGGAGGAGTGCCAAGCTTTATAAAAGAGCACAAAAGTGCCAATCTCTCTCAAAAACTTGCTTCATTTTTGAATGGAAGATAGTAAGAACCCCATTGCCAGTCGTTGATAAAGACAACCACCTCTCAAAACCCAATTTTTATCTCTCTATTTTACAAATGAAAAGCTCTAGCACATGTTTAATCACTGCTTCCCTCTGCGAAGGGCCTTTCTTTTACTTTTATGTTGAGTCACCACCTTTTATCTTTATGCACCGTCTAAGAGAGCATAGTTGTCATTCTGAGTTTAATGTGCATAGTCCCAAAGTTTATCATTGATTGACTCATGATTTTGGTTTCACTTGTTCTTAAATTATTTGTATCTAGCCGCCCTCTTAAACTTGAAGGTGTCCCATGCATTTATGTTTTGCTATTCCATGAAGGACAAGCTGAAAACCATTTGCTATGTTTTTCCATATGATTTGAACACACGTTTGACTTTCATTCTTTGATTTTCATGATCTTTCATTTGTGTTCTTTTTCATGTTATAACATGGTTGCTAAGTTTCTTCTATCAAGATTATGTCTTTCATGCCCATGTTTTAAGTTCTTTTGATCCCAGCACTCAATGCTTTACATAGATGATCAAGATTGTGTTGGTTCATGTCACCTCAAAAATTATTTGTTTGTTATCACTTACCTACTCGAGGACGAGCAGGAGTTAAGCTTGGGGATGCTTGATACGTCTCAAACGTATCTATAATTTTTGATGCTCCATGCTTGTTCTTACACCATTTGCTTAGTGTTTTGTTATACTTTGTGGCATTTTTATGCATTTTTCGGGACTAACCTATTAACAAGATGCCACAGTGCCAGTTCCCTGTTTTCTGTTGTTTTTGTGTTTCAGAAAAGTTACATGGGAAATATTCTCAGAATTGGACGAAACAAAAGCCGAACATCCCAATATTTAATGAATCTTCCAGAAGACCGAAGAGGAGACAGAGAGGGCCAGGGGCCAGCCTCACCACCAGGAGGTGCGGGCCAGCCCCTGGCCGCGGTGCCCTATGGTGAGGGCCCCCTGGTCCACCTCTGACGCTGTCCCTTCACCTATAAAGACCCCCCGACGGGAAAAACCTAAACACCCGATCAATTTTCCAGAAACACATCGCGATCCACCGCCATCGTCGACCTGAGATCGGGAGGGTCCAGAAGCTCTTCTAGGCACCCTGCCGGAGAGGGGAATCGCCATCAGAGGTCTTCTTCATCGCCATGCTTGCCTCCGACGTGATGAGTGAGTAGTCTACCTTGGACTATGGGTCCATAGCAGTAGCTAGATGGTTGTCTTCTCCACCATGTGCTTCATGTTTAGATCTCGTGAGCTGCCTTACATGATCGAGATCATCTTTTTGTAATTCTATATGTTGTATCTGTTGGGATACGATGAATATTGGTGCTATGTTAAGTTGATGTGCTGAATATTATCTCTATGTTATTTATGATCTTGCGTGCTCTCCGTTGTTAGTAGCTATCTTGGCCAAGTAGATACTAGTGACTCCAAGAGGGGGTATTTATGCTCGATAGTTGGGTTAATGCCTCTATTTAATCTGGGGGAGTGACAAAAACCTCTAAGGTTGTAGATGTGTTGTTGCCACTAGGGAGAAAACAATATTCTTGTGTCCAAGGACATTCGTTTTGTTTACATTACACACTTTGCTTAATGTAGTTATCTATTGTTCGCAACTTAATACTCATGGGGTGTTCGGACGATATCCCCGTGAGTGGATTATTAGTCATAGATGCATTTGGATGACGGTCTATGTATTTTGTTGTAATGCCTAGAGTAAATCTCATAGTGATCCTCGTGACATATGCACATTATCTTTATACTATCAATTGCCTAACTGTAATTTGTTTACCCAGCATGTTGTTATTTATCTTATGGAGAGACACCACTAGTGAACTGTGGACCCCGGTCCAATTTCCTTTACATTGCTACTGGCGCCTAATAAATTGTCCAGAGCTGTCACGAAGCTAGCCAGCATCACCTTCTGAAGTATTGGCTTTTTCCTACTGGTTTGATAAACCTTGGTTTCTTACTGAGGGAAAACATGCTGCTGTGCTCATCATACCTTCCTCTTGGGGTTCGCAACTAGGTGGTCATTTACATCAACACCGCACCGCAATCAATGAGCATAGCAGCAAGTTTTTCCTCAGTAAGAAACTTAGGTTTATCGAACCAGTAGGAAAAAGCCAAACTTCAGAAGGTGATGCCTGCTAGCTTTGCGACAGCTCCGGACAATTTATAAGGCGCCTCGTTCAAGGCTTTGCTTTGCACCAGCAGCAACGTGGAACCTGCACACAACACAACCAAGAACTTTGCTCCCAACTTAATTACGATGAGGTTGTCAATCTCACCGGTAAGCTGTAAACAAGGAATTGAGCATATCGAGTGGAAAGCATTAGTAATATGCGAGAAAGTAGACAGTGCGAGTAAAAGTAACAGTAAGAGCAATGTAAAGGAAATTGGACCGGGGTCCACAGTTCACTAGTGGTGTCTCTCCATAAGATAAATAACAACATGCTGGGTAAACAAATTACAGTTGGGCAATTGATAGAATAAAGATAATGTGCATATGTCATGAGGATCACTATGAGATTTACTCTGGGCATTACAACAAGATACATAGACCACCATCCAACTGCATCTATGACTAATAATCCACTCGCGGGGATATCGTCCGAACACCCCTCGAGTATTAAGTTGCGAACAACAAATAACTGCATTAAGCAAAGTGTGTAATGTAAACAAAGCAAATGTCCTTGGACATAAGATTGTTGTTTTCTCCCTAGTGGCAACAACACATCTACAACCTTAGAGGTTTCTGTCACTCCCCCAGATTAAATAGAGGCATGAACCCAACTATCGAGCATAAATACCCCCTCTTGGAGTCACTAGTATCTACTTGGCCAAGATAGCTACTAACAATGGAGAGCATGCAAGATCATAAACAACATAGAGATAACATCAGATAATATTCAGCACATCAACTTAACATAACACCAATATTCATCTGATCCCAACAAACATTGTCGATGGATTTCGTGTCGCAATAACACGGGGTACCATGCGACGAACCCAAAGATTCGAACGCAGGGGGCTGAACGTGTGAGATCTAGGATCGCAACGAAGCACGGCGACGGAAGCTTCGAGCTGTCGAACGCACTACGCACTGCAGAGAGAGACGCCAAGCTTTACCCAGGTTCAGGGCCCTCGTGGTGAGATAACACCCCTACTTCCTGCCTTGTTGTATTGCGATGCGACACCTCGCGAGGAGTACAAGGTCTTAGTTACAAAGTTCTAGCTGGGCAGAGGTTGAAGAACCTGCGTGAGGGTCTTCTTCGTAGCTTGGGTCGTTGGTCCTCCCCTGGGCTGAAGATGGGCCGATGACGGGGCCCAGGAGCAGGTGGAACGGGATACCCCGGTATCCAGAACACCGACAGTAGCCCCCGGGAGCCCGGCCCGGGAACGCGCCCTCTTGAGGGAGCGAAGGGTCGGGGGCCCCAGAAGCTGCTGGGCCCTCCAACGGCACGCGTCAACTGCGCGGTCAGAGGACCATGTGAAGAAGCAGAGCCTCCAGACACGTGGTGCGGCCGCAGCTGGAGAGACGAAGCGGCGGGCGACGCTACAGTCTCCGAGGCGTCAAACCGTCATGATGGCGCGTCGCTTCACCGCGGAGCGCTGCACCGATGCTTCGATTCCCGCGCTGAGATTTGACGCATCAACACCGGATGCCCCCCTTAAATAGAGTCTCCTCAAGACCTACGGCACTTCACCTCCTTCCTCAAGTGCCACCTCTTCCCCCACGCCTCCGAGCTGATGGACCCCTCCGCCTCCGTCCCCGCTGCTGGACCAAGCTCTGGGGCCAAGCGCCGCGGGCGCACCCCGGGCAGCGGGCACAAGGCAAAGATCCCGGCCCGATGGACGCCCGGCGCATTGGAGCGTCGAGGGAGGACGAGGCGAACCGCGCCCCCTCGGGGACCTCCGGCGCCCTGACTCTCAGGGGTCCTGCGCGTGGAGGCGCCCTGAACTCGCCGTCGCCGCTGGCGGCGGCGCCTGCTCCCCGGGCCCCGGGGAGCATTGACCGAGTCCTCCGGGAGGTGGAGGCCGCCCTGGGCCCCCCTCCCCCTGCTGCAGATCCTCTGGCCCCGCCGGCGAATGGAGTGGTTGCCACTCCGCGCCACCTGGCGGCGGCGATGCTGGGACCCCTCATCAGCCCGAGGTCCCGGTTCCTGGAGCTCCTCGTCGTCATCGACGCTCCGGGCTTCAGCTCCCTCCAGCTGCCTGACGCAGTCCGGAGGGTGGTTTACGCCCCCGGCACGGCCGCCGGGGAGATCGCCCTAGGGGAGCAGAGCAGGCCAGAGCTCTTCTGGCCTGTGGACATCCTCCTCGGAGTGGGCGGCAATGCCGTCCTCTCCGGCCGCTGGAGGGCCTTCGCCCTCGGCCATCGCCTTCGCGTCGGCAACCACCTCGTCTTCCGCTTCAAGCTGGGGATGCTGGAGGCTTCGATGCGGATCGTCACCGCCGGTGGAGTCCGCCGCACCTACCCCCAGCCCGCGGCGCAGTGAAGGGGAGATCCTGGCGCGGTAGCCTTCTGGGAAGGGGAGCTAGTCTCCTCCCCTCTTTTGCTGTGTAGACCTCGCCGGCGGGGTATGCCCCGCCGTGCCTTGCTCCTCCCTTTGAAGGGATTGCTTCAATGAAATCCGCTTACTAGCTGTCTTGCATTTTGCTTCTTACTGCTCTTCATTGTCCTGGTCATTCGTGCGCTCGAGAGCCCTGGTGAGCTATTAGCGTCGACGGGAGGCCTCCCTTCGCCTCAGAGCTCAAGATGGGGTCGGCACCGACGACACATTGGACAATTCCTCAGACAAGAAGTTGAAGAAAGAGTTGGAAAAGAAAAAACCCCAAATCCCCGAAAATGGAAAAACAAGTCGATAAAACAAATGAGAAAAGAAGGCGAATAAGATGCCCCTGTGACTGGCACATGGACCTTCTCTGTCGTGGAGGAGCGCGGCACTATCTGTGCCAGCAGCTAAGAGCAAATTGCCGCGCGTGGCGATTCACGGGGCCTTCCTCGTCATTGAGGGAAGCTGGACCCTCACGGACGTGAAAACGTCAACGCTTAAGAGAGCCCAGAGACCGTCGACACCTCGCAAGGGTTGCTCACGAGGTGAAGGGCCTGACGTGGACCTCCGGATCTGCGTCTCCTTCGCAAGATGATCGGAGCGGCCTTGGTCTTCAATAATCCTGCCACGTTAGGCCTTCCTCGGTAGAGGGAATCTTCCTGCGGATGCTTGTTGCATCGACGCATCTTTGCCTCCTCGTGAGGGTTGCTCACGAGGTGCTGGTCCTTAGCGGGTGCCTTGGGCACACCTTGGACTTTCCTCGAAGATTTTTTATTTTCCGGTGTACTTCGCGAGGAACTAAGCACCATGGGTATTTGGAGGTGGTCGATAACAGGGCCGTCGCCCCCGACCAGAGCTCATTCCCTTCGGGTTTGTCGGGCTTGCTGTTTTCCGGGCGAAGGCCCCAGCATAGACACCGTGCCTAGCCCCCTTCCGCGTGGAGTACAACAGAAAATAAATGGACTTCATGCCATTTTAATATCATGCCGAAGCAGAGGCGCTGTGTTGCGCAATAACTTAATATCAGTGCTTAAGAGCAGTTTGAGCTGATACAAGTGCCGTGAAAACGGTCTTTATCTCCTCGTGAGGAACCTAAGGGTAGAACTTTCGCAGATGAGCTATGTTCCACGGGTTCCCCACCGGCACGCCTTCTGCGGTTTGCAGCCGCGCCGAGCCTGGCCTGGCGATGTGCGTCACCTTGAAGGGTCCTTCCCACATTGGAGACAGCTTGTGCAGGCCCTCGCGAGAGAGTATTCTCCTCAGCACTAGGTCGCCGACCTCCAGAGTCCTTGCTCGGACATGACGGCTATGGTAGCGGCGTAGTCCTTGCTAGTACCTCGCGGCGCGGAGCGTGGCTTGGCACCGAGCTTCTTCGAGCAGGAGGAGGCGATCCTTGATGAGGTCCTCTTGGCGAATTTCGTCGAAGGCGAGCACTCTTGGCGACCTGAACTTGACGTCGGTGCGGGAAGAACAGCCTCCGCCCCATAGACCAAGAAGAAAGGGGTTTCTCCAGTGGCTTTTGTGGCGGTAGTCCTGATGGACCACAAGATGGATTGGAGGTTGTCTAACCATTTTTTGCCGCAGGCTTCGAGCTTGGCGTTGAAGCTTTTCGTCTTTAGTCCCTTGAGGACCTTGGCGTTAGCACGCTCGGCCTAGCCATTGCTCCAGGGGCAGGCGACGGAGGCGAAACAGATCTTGATGCCGGCCGATGCATAGTACTCCCGAAACAGTCCGCTGGTGAACTGGCTGCCGTTGTCGGTGATTATGCGGTTAGGCACACCAAAACGACAGACCAGCCCACGGATGAACTTGACCGCGGACCTGGCCGGGATGGTGCACACCGGCTCCACCTCCACCCACTTGGTAAACTTGTCGATGGCGACGTAGAGGTAGCGGTAGCCCCCTTGCGCTCTGGGGAATGGACCAAGGATGTCCAGCCCCCAAACTGCAAAGGGCCAAGTGAGTTGGATGGTTTGCAGCTCCTGCGCCGGCTGGTGGATCTGCTTGGCGTGGAATTGGCAGGTCTCGCACCTCTTGACCATCTCCGCCGCATCCCCGAGCGCTGAAGGCCAGTAGAAGCCGCTTCGATATGCCGTTGCGGCTAGAGTTGCAGTAGAAGCATGATGACCGCACTCGCCGGCGTGGATGTCCCTGAGAAGCTCCTGGCCTTGGTGAGTAGATATGCACTTCAGAGCGACGCCGTTTGGGCGACACCAGTACAAGTCACCATCCTTGATGCAGTAGCCCGAAGCTTGCCGCACGATCCTTTCAGCCTCCTCTTCATCCTCGGGAAGCCTGCTGCTGGTGAGGAAGGCCTTGAGCTCGAGAATCCAATCCACTCCCTCCTGCCGTGCCAATGCCAGAAGGACGCGGTCACCCGAAGGAGGCCCGCAGTCTGGAGCCCCCTGCTCCGACGGTGGCGGCAGGGCAGGTGGAGGGTCTGATCCAGATGACGGTGGAGAAGCGGACGGCCTGAAGAGACGCTCCTCAAAGACGCCGGTAGGTTGTGCCAGGCGGTGAGAGGCGCGCTTGGCGATCTCGTCGGCTTCCACATTTTCTCCTCTCGGGATGTGCTTCAGCTCCAAACCTTGGAAGCGTTTTTCCATCTTTCGAAGCTCCTCGAGATAGGCCGCCATGTGCTCGTCCTTTGGAGTGTAGCTCTTGTTCGAGAAGTTCACAACTAGCTGTGAATCTCCCTTGACGATGAGGCGCTTGATGCCCAAAGCGTTTGCCGCCCTTAAGCCGGCGAGTAGTCCTTCGTATTCCGCAATGTTGTTGGAGACCTTGTGCTCAGGCTTGAAGCAGAGCTGTACGGCGTAGAAGAGCTTGTCTCCAGAGGGAGAGGTCAGGACAGCGCCAGCTCCTGCGCCGGGGAGGTTGAAGGCGCCATCGAAGTGCATGACCCAGAGGCCTGGGGCCTCATCTCTTGGGAGCATTGACTTCACCTCTGGAGGCTCGTCGACGAACGAATCGGTCCACTCCGCAGTAAACTCGGCCAAAGCCTTGCTTTTGATTACCTTTGTAGTTTCGAAGGAGATCTCGAAAGGTTGAAGCTCCACGGCCCATTTTGCCACCCGCCTGGTGGCGTTGGGATTGCGTAGGATGGTCTCCAGGGGACGATCGGTTACCACCTTTATCGGGTGACCCTGGAAGTAGTGGCGTAGCTTCCGCGAAGCGATGAGCAGGGTGTAGAGCAGCTTTTGCTGCATGGTGTAGCGCTCCCGAGCGTCACGTAGCACCGTGCTGACGAAGTACACGGGCTTCTGCACCTTGGTGACACCCTCGGGAGCTTCCTCCTCGGGAGGTTTTTGAGCGTTGCTCTGAGAGAGCGACTCGGTCGGCGGAGATGCAGAGGGCGGCTCCTCTTGAGGGACGGGAGGATTGACCTTTTCCTCGTGAGGAGCCCCCGGATCGGGAGGATCGACCTCTTCCTGGGCAATCACCTTTGCGTCTCGCTCCGCAACGAGAACCACTACTAGGAAAAACCTCATCCGTGGCGTACAGAATTTGCCTAGCCGTGGCGTACTGCTGTACGCCACGGGTAAGACGCCACTGGTACAGGGCTACCCGTGGCGTACAGCCTGTACGCCATGGCTAACTCACCCACCAGTGGCGTACAGGTCTGTACGCCATGGGTGTGTTTTGTATCCGTGGCGTACAAGCGTGTACGCCTCGGGTGTATCTCGCAGCAGTGGCGCATGGGCCTGTACGCCACTGATCCGCTTTTTCTGTACGCCACGGCTGCGTTTTTTCGAAATTTTTTTATAGTGATTTACTGGTATATAGCAGATGAGATATAACAGTATATATAACAATATATTTATTACAGACATATAGCAGTATATATACAAAATAATATAGAAAGTCATTTCCATCATATTAGAAGTATCGACCGAAGTCACATTAGTACAACTTGCCAAATATCATATTATTACATAAATACTACAAGTCTTCATGCATGCATCGAGCTAACTAGTTAGGCATGCATACATATCACCACCGGCGGTGCCGGTAGTCATCTAAACTACCATCACATACACAATGAGCAAGAACATAAGCAAGACGGAGGTAACAATGAACCATGTCTTCATCCTACTCCGTCCCTCTCTCCCTCGCCGATAGTTATTGTACCTAACTTCCGCCTCCTCTCTAGTGTTGAATCCTTTGTAGTTGTTGCTCTTGAACTTGTTGACTTGCTTGAAACAATCCTCCCACTTGTCGTAGACCCCTGGAACCCTACCCTCGAACACGGCGTACCACCTCGTCGTCATCTTTAAACCAAAAACATCAGAAAAGATTTAATAGATGATAATATGCGAGACATAACATTAATTAGTCACCGAAAACAAAAAAGGCTAAAGCATACATGCAAGAATGTACACAAGCATATACAAAAGGTATATATCGAGAACAAGCGAGCTAGAGTTTGGTACACATGTTCATGAAAAGTAATAACATTATGCGACAACATTTTTCATCCATCACGATTACAACAAGTCACAAATATATCTATTGCTTCATTTTTTGCTCATCGGTTTCGGCGGGAAGGGGCGGATGCCCTGTAGCGTGTTGAAGGGCCTGCCGTCGCCCTGCATCTCTAAGCGTGCTTCTATCTCCGTGTTGGTTGGTGGGATAGGGCCGTAGTAGAACACCCCTTCTCTACTGCAGACATCTCTGTGGATTATCTGCGCGATCTTCTGCTGGATGCGGTAGATCTCAAGGCGGACATCTGCATCAGGCGCGTTCGCAAAGCCTTTGCGCCAGTCCTGAAGACTACTCGGCAACAGAAGCTGATGTTGATCCCGTACAAACTCCCGCATATGATGGATGGCATAGTAGCCGTCCCTTGAACTATTTGCCGGCTGCTTGAGGCATGGGAAGGTCGTGTTGTGCTTGAAGATCAGCTGGCCTCGCCTGACTACTTCTTTCTTGATGGGGCCAGCTTTCTCGACGAAGCCGTTGATGGCATCATCTAGAACTGCCTTGATGAATGTGTAGTCCTTCTTCTTGTCAGCACTCCCCGAGTCAAGATACATGGCATATGAGTCTTGCGGGTATAGTACGATGAGGACGCAGTATGTGCTTCTGCGGAAAACAATTCCAGGTGTGTTATGCATGCAAAAGGATTGACGGAAATCTAAGAAAGCACGTTCTGACGGCAAGCGAATGACTTACTCGAAAAAGTACGTCACAAGAAATATCTTCTTCTCCTTATTCGCCACCATGAAGTCCGTAATGTAGTTCGTCACTATTTGACGGGTGCCTTCGGTCTGCAAGTATATGTCTTTCATGCAGTAGGGGTCGAGTATCGCGAGCTTCGAAGTGTTCTCTTGCATGAGCTGGTGCGACATACTCAGCGCAACTAGGCGGACCAAGGTTGGGTCGGGGCGGCGGCGGTGGAACATCTCAAAGATATCATCAAATCTCAAGAAGAACACATCACCGGGGGATCTGTCGACGAAGCCCAATCTCTTTGGCACTCTGACATAGAAAACCGGGTATGAGGGAGATGTCATTGAGAGAAGATGCGTCTCCCATGTGAGTACGCCATCATGTAGGCTCCTCATATCCCCAGTTAAGGTCTTGAGAGCTTCCGGTGGTAGGATCGGTTCGCCCGCCACGTGATACTCCCTCCATCCCTTGATCGGTATGTTGTCCTGACTCCGGATCTCCTTCACGGGCTTCCGGCTGCGGGAGGCATAGGCTGGCTGCTGGACACACCTTTATCCTTCTTCTTAGCTCTTTTCCGCGGCTTCCCAGGGCGAGAGACAACTTCTGCGCAAGCCTTATCGATCAGCCCATGGAGTGTATTCGGGGTGATAATTTTTTCTGCCGCAGTTTGAGTATCGGGGGCGACATCCTCTGGCGTTTCTTGAGACAGGAAGCTCAGACGACGCTTGGAGACATTACTTTTCTCCGGGAGCTGTTGATCAGGGAAGCAGCCGTGGGGAATATCCACTTCAAATGGTCCATCGAAGTCAGTGATGAAGGCATCGATAGGATCCATATTGTTCTGTGCCTCGGGCTCTATAGGATCATCCGCTGCAGGATCATCCGCTATAGGAGATGGCACCACTGGCGGCATAGTGCCCTTTCCCTGGCTTGGCGCTGATCCGACCGGCTCTGCCAACTTCTGTGAGGTCTTCTGTGAGGTGCTGGTGCTGCCTATGATAGGGTTGCTTGGCGGCGCCGATCTGACCGGCGGTTCTGAGTTGCTGGCGGTCCCTGGGTGGTCTAGCCGAATCATTTCTTTCGGCCATAGCATCATATAACCCAAGCTTCCTCCTAGGTCCACCTCACTCTCGGCTCCGAGTGGTTGCATAGGAGGGTCTACTTCTTCATAACCCGGCAACACCCGAACAATGGAAATCCTGTAGGCATTGGGGGGCATTGGCTGGCCGTGGAAGTTGCGCTCGAGTGGTTGAATGATATTTGCTTTTGCGACCTCATTTAATTCCTCGTTAATAATCAAGAGGAGGGTGCATCCCACTTCGTTCTCTTGCGGAGACATGTGTAGGGCGTCAGAAAACAGATGCAAGCTAATGAAAAAGTTACTTGCTGAGGATTGCAACGCTTATATACCGTTATGGCGTCGAGTTCGGCTAAAGTCGAAGGGCCACGAACGGGCGTGCAAGCGACGGAGGGGCTGCTACGAGGCGCGATGCAGGACGGTGACTCATCATCCCTAGTACCAGCACTAGGGTTGGAGGCCGCCTGCGGAGACTCCACGACTCGTGCGTTCTTCTGGACCTGGTCCGAGATGTTGAGCGAGCTGCTCCCGGTAAAGCTGGCCAGCGGGCTAGGCCCGATTTTGCCTCCGTCAACCCATTCCGTGTAGGCGGTAAGCAGGTGGGGCAGGAGTGCCGTGACAGTCTTTGTCACCGCATCATTGATCATCTCGGGCATCTTAGCCAACTGAGACTTGACATCTGTATCCTCCTGCTGCTTCCTCTTCGCTCGGTCCTCCTTGATCTCGGGAAATACAGACTAGGTCTGCGACCTAGTCCTTCGCCAACAATACGGCCACGGTGCGGCGGTTGCAACACCGGCCTTTCCATCACCTTGTTCACGGCCCTGTGAAAAGGGTTATCCCACGGGGCCTTCGACGACAACCCCTGGGATGACGTGCATTGAGCATCAAGTGTTTCTTCTTTCTGCAGACAGGAAAGAAGAACCATATATTAGGAAAATTACTACCGGAATTTGTCGGAAGTGAGGATAAGATAAGCTGGTAAACTCCTTACCAGATATTCTTCCTCAAGTTTCTTCACCTTATCGGTCATGACAAGCAACCCGGATTTCGGGTCTATACCGTATCTTGACCTGATAAATTTCTTGGCCTTCTCATCGGTGAACTTGTTCCACGGGTTCGGCTTGCCCTCACGTTCTAGGGCCTCGTCCTCTTTCTTCCAAACTGGCTCCTTTCCGGTGTACCCCCAGCTTCCGAGGTTGTGGTTACCCAAGTTTGTCTCCCGCATGTCCTTCCCCCACTTCTTAAGCCGCGCGACTGTAGGTTTCTTTTCGTTGGCTAGGAAAGTTTTGAATTGGTCTTCCGATATCTGCGGATAGTGTTTGTGGACCTCTTCAAAACCACCACCTTTAGTAATCATCGCCCTCAACCTAGTTTTCCAGGCGCTCAGGGCTTTGCTCATCTTTCCAAGGGCTACTGTGTTCACCAGGTTACCCGTGAGCTCCTGGCCATTGTAGGGCGACGGGAACTGGTATCGAGCGTGCAGCTTGGAAATCAGGAGGACAGCAATGGATTTCTTGAGCTTCTGCCTTATGTTCTGCTCGTTGATGGTGACGGTGTCTCGGAGGATACATGCGACAGTTTTGCCGTACCCCCTCGCGGCTTCCTCGGGCAGTTTAGGCAAACCGCTCTGCGGATCCACGTCAAGTATTACTTCTTGCACGGGTTTTCGCTGGTTTGGGCGCCTATCCTTCTTTTGCTGGCTATCATCCGTGGACGCTCGGCCGGTATCCATGCTAGACTCTTCCGCATTGCCCTCCTGGATATCCACCATTTCCTCCTCATCGTCCTCATCGGACATCTCATCAGCGGCATCAAAGTCCTCATCGGACATCTCTTGGTCACGCTCGCCGATAACAAGGGGCCTAGACACCGGCTGGTCCCCCTGCGACGCATCTAGGGCTGCATAGTACTGCGCCGCTAACTCGGCTTCATTTCCTTCTTCACTGCCTTGCCTCCTTTCAGAAGTCCCGGCTTCGTCGTTTGTCATGTCTGGACTAATCAAGTGCAACTTACTAGTTAGTAAAAAAATCGGCGGAAAAATTTGGCATGACCTTTGCTAAAAAACTACCTATGGAGTGCACAAATTTTGCCGAAACGGAAGTAAATCAATATTTCAGGCAAAACTGGCAACTCAAATTTTTAGAATCCCTGTAATACAAGTAGCAACAGCATATATATAGCAGCAGCTAGCACCAGCTAGCATGAAACAACAACAAGGTATAATATAGCAGAAACAGCAAGCTATATTATAGCAGAAACAACACCCATACCATGAACAGCAAGCTAGCATAGCAGCAGCAACAGCAAGCATAGCACCAGCAGCACCAACAGCAAGCATAGCAGCAGCAACAACAGCAAGCATAACAGCAACAACAGCAAGCATAGCAGCCGCATAGCAGCACCAGCATAGTAGCAGCAACAGCAAGCATAGCAGCAGCAGCACCCATACCATGAAACAACAACTAGCATAGCAGCAGCAAGCATAGCACCAGCAGCACTTAGAAGTATCTCAGCAACATATATAGGACAAATTCTTATATAGAACAATTTCTCAGCACTTAGAAGCATATATAGCACCAGCAGCACTTAGAAGCATATATAGCACTTAGAAGCATATATAGCACCAGCATATATAGAACAATTGTTCTTATTATCCATGTTCCCATTAGAATCAAACCATGGCAAATAAAGGATTTATTATCCTTCAAATAAAGGATCTATTCTCCCTAAAGAAAATATGAAGGGCATGAATCACAAGAAAAAAGCCATAACAACCCTATTCCTATAGGTAGCTGGTGCAAACCAGAGAAAGCGTGTGTAAATTCTTTGTATTCTACAATAAAATCATGGATAATAAGAACTACTGCCATAATCAGGTAAATGGTGAATAAATGGCAGGTTCATGTGAGAAGTTGAGAGAGATGTTAGAAAATTCAAATATACGTTGAGAGTTCATGGTCAGGCGATTTAAACAAATACATTGTTAGTGGGTATATGCAGAAACATAATTAGGATAATAAACCGCATGTGTCATATTGCTGTCACCGGGCTAGCTAGCTACCTATGTTACAATTAGCAGGCAAATTTAGTTGGATTAGCTCACTCATGTAATGTAAGAGTGGAGTGGGCATGCATGAGTAGGGAGTGTATGAGTACGAGCTATCTATTTAGTTGTGCTAATGTGAGGTTAGGTGGAATTGTGGTCTCGGAAAAAAGAAATAACACATCCTCATCATGCTTCTTTCTAATTGGCCATGCGCAACTAATGGACAGGTACATGACTGCTCACACATCGATTTCATTTTCAGTCACACAACAGAGTATGAGACAGTAATCAGCAGCTATATGATGCGTACAACAGAATTCACAGGAAACCGATACCTATAAAACAAGAATCGGCTCAACCAAGACCGAGTCTTTTAGGTGGTGTGATTAAGACTCAGTTGATATATAATAGTAGATGTATGAATACTAAAAATGCCACTGCTATCTCAATTAGTTTACAGATCATATACTAGTACAATTGCAGTGAAATGCAAAAAGGGGCAAGATGAGCTGAGACTCGCTAAAAGTTTGATGCTCACCCTGTGGCTACTGTCGAACTGGAGGACTCGATGATGTCGGAATCGATGAAGGGGAAGAAGAACTTGCGACGCCGTCCGTGTACTGGCTTGCGGGAGCGGCGTCATCTGTGTCGTCCGTGTACTGTCACACGCGCCGGCGAGATAGCAGCGACGGCTCCGGGCAAGCAACGGCTTCGGGCAGGCGGTAGCTCTGGGCGGGCAACGGCTCCGAGCGGGCGACGCATGACTTCGGGCGGGCGACGGCGGCGAGGTAGTGGCGAGGAAGGGGGTGGCGAGGTAGCGGCGAGGAAGGGGGCAGCGAGGTAGCGGCGAGGAAGGGGGTGGCTTGGTAGCAGAGAGGGGGGACGGCGGCGAGGTAGCGGCGATGTAGATCGGAGAGGAAGGGGGCACGCGGCGAGATGCAAATTTTTGGGGATTGAAAGGGGACGGTGTGGGGAAGGAGGCTAGGGCAGGCCCCACCTGTCAGCATCCGTGGCGTACAGATGAGCTGTACGCCTCGGGTGCGGACATACCCGAGGCGTACAACCCGCGTGTACGCCTCGGATGCTAGCATGTGGGGTCAGCCACTTAACAGGGTGCGCGGCCCACCTGTCAGAACCCGTGGCGTACAGCTATCCTGTACGCCTCGGGTATGTCCTCGCCTGAGGCGTACAGAAATCCCGTACGCCACGAATGCTGACTAGTGGGACCCACCAATTTACTTTCTTTTCTTTGTTTATGTTAGTTTATTACCTAATTATATTAACTTGTTTTCTTTTCTTTTATTTTCCTTTCTTAGTTTCTTTTCCTTTCCATTAATTCCTGATTTCATAGGGATCGCGTCATTTCATGCGGATCGCGCGGCAGCGTCATCATTTCATGTGGGTCTCTAATCGGACGTAACTAATTCAAAAAAAATCAAAAAAATACGAGACCTTCACACGGCCTCATTTTATGTGACCTAGTTGCGGGAAAAAAATT
Source organism: Dactylis glomerata (assembly GCA_007115705.1). Taxonomy (NCBI): domain Eukaryota; kingdom Viridiplantae; phylum Streptophyta; class Magnoliopsida; order Poales; family Poaceae; genus Dactylis; species Dactylis glomerata. The sequence continues at coordinate 5,119,993 of QXEO01000546.1, forward strand.
CAAACCTTGAGAAAAAATGTTTGATAGAAAATCCCTTCACAAAAATGACCTATCACGTTCGAGGTTGCACGACTTTTAGGTTAAATGAGCTAGATTCGGCTCTGAGCATGGCATAGTTTGTCGGAACGAGGCCATATCGGACACGCGCGTGGCCGTGGGGATGGCGAGTATCGCCACGGAGGCCGATTTTCGTTTCGGCCGACAAAAAGTGCTTTTTCCATTTTCAGAGTGCCGAAATAGGGTTTTTTTGTGAAGCGGCTACGGAAACGTGAAACCAAAAGCCGGGAAAAACAGCACACATAAATATTAGACCACCTGGGATACGCATATGAGCTCTCGTTTCATTACGGCAGCCTTTGGGGGTTATTTTTGGATTTTGCGCAAGTTTCTGCCGATTTCGTTGGAACCGGAGTGGTTTTGCACTTTAGCGCTGAAAAGTAAACATCCTGATTTTTTGCAAAAATCATTTTTGGATTCGCAATATGTCATTTCTTCACTAAGTAGGTGGCGGAAAAATGAGACTCCGCACTGCCTGGGCGCGAGCGGTAGTTTTTGTGCGTCATCATTTCATGTGGCTCCCAAATCGGACGTAACTAATTCAAAAAAAATAAAAAAAATATGAGACCTTCGCACGGTGTCATTTTATGTGACCTAGCTGTGGAAAAAAAATTCAAACCTTAAAAAAAATGTTTAACAGAAAATCCCTTCACAAAAATGACCTATCACGTTCGAGGTTGCACGACTTTTAGGTTAAATGAGCTAGATTCGGCTCTGAGCATGGCATAGTTTGTCGGAACGAGGCCATATCGGACACGTGCGTGGCCGTCGGGATGGCGAGTATCGCCACGGAGGCCGATTTTCGTTTCGACCGACGAAAAGTGCTTTTTCCATTTTCAGAGTGCCGAAATAGGGTTTTTTTGTGAAGCGGCTACGGAAACGTGAAATCAAAAGCTGGGAAAAACACCACACATAAATATTAGACCACATAGGATACGCATATGAGCTCTCGTTTCATTGCGGCAGCCTTTGGGGGTTATTTTTGGATTTTGCGCAAGTTTCTGCCGATTTCGCTGGAACCGGAGTGGTTTTGCACTTTAGCGCTAAAAAGTAAACCTCCTGATTTTTTGCAAAAATCATTTTTGGATTCACAATATGTCATTTCTTCACTAAGTAGGTGGCGGAAAAATGAGACTCCGCACTGCCTGGGCGCGAGCGATAGTTTTTGTGCGTCATCATTTCATGTGGGTCCCAAATCGGACGTAACTAATTCAAAAAAAATCAAAAAAATACGAGATCTTCACACGGTGTCATTTTATGTGACCTAGATGTGGAAAAAAAATTCAAACCTTGAAAAAAAATGTTTAACAGAAAATCCCTTCACAAAAATGACCTATCAGAGTTTGATGGCAATAATAATTAATAAGTGTGATACATCAATACTATATCTCGGAGTTTGATGACAATAATAATAAGTGTGTGATACATCAGTATATCGATCAATACAACCAACATCATCATCATACAACATAAAAGATACAGACAACATCATATAAGGTGTACATCTCAGCATTTGACAATCTTCTTGCCTTTTTTATTCGCCGCTGAATAATTTAGCCCCACATCATGACTTCTTCTTTTGAACGGCAGATGTAACAACTCAGAAATTGTAATCCACTTCTTATTAATTAAAAGACCAAATTCTGGACCCAGATAAAACTTTTTATCTATTATTTCATGCATACATGTATTTACTATTCTATGTCCTTTATGATTTCATGTGTGTTTCTTTTGGTTGTGCAATAGTTAGTTAATTCTAAGTTAACTAACAGAAGCAAATGAGAAAGATTATAAGAACCAAAGAGAGAAGAAACAAAGGAAAGAAAGAAAAAGAGAAGAATAAGATGATCTAGGAAATCTGTTTGACTACCCTACTTTGAACCCTTGGATTAAGAAATTTGTAACCCACCTTCATGTTTGGCCAGTTAGTTGAGCTTAACCAAGTTACATACTAACTCAACCAACAAAAATCTACCAAAAATTCAAACTAGAGCATCACTCAAACTTGAACCAAAGTTTGAATCTGAAACAGTGGCTATACCAAAAATTTGAATTAAGATTTTTGCAAAACCTGTTATTTCTCCAAAACAAAAATATGACAGGACACCTTGGCCAATATGTTGATCACTCAAACGGGAAAATTTCAAAAATTCAAAATTCAAGTTCTTGCGGGCATTTCGTCGAACACTGGCAGAGAAAATCAAACCAAATCTGAGTTCACTGTGATGATCACTGTGCTTGCTCGCCCAAGCGCTGTAGCCATGCTCCTGGGAGAAGCCGCGGTCGAGCCCAGCGCCCCCAGCCCCGACCCAAGCCGTGAGAAGTGGAGGGAGGAGGAGAAACGCGCCCAGGGCCCCCTCCCAGTCATCTTCTTCTCTGCGCGATGCCGACCGCCCTGCCCTTGCCAGAGCAGACCCACAGCACCCCGCGGCCAAGCCAGAACCCTCCCAGCACGCCCCCGAGACCGCCGTGCCCGGAGCGACCTTCGAGCGTTGCCAGGGCCCCCGCTCCGGCGAGGTACTGGACGCTCTCTCCCCCGACGTTCCGACCTATAAATACCCCCGCCGATCAAACGGAGACACTCGCCTCACTCCCAGCTACCTCCCAGACACCCTCTCTCCCTCCCTCTCGCTCTGGTTCGTCGACGCTTGCCACGCCGGCGAGGTACTGGACGCGAAGGGCGCCGCCGCGTTCGACCACCCCGGAGCAAGCCGCCGCTGGGAATCGGAGGAGGAGTCGAGCCGCAGCCTATTCCGCCCCTCACCGTCGAATCCTGCTTCCTCTACGCACGTCGCCATCGCCGTCGTCGTCTTCACTGCAACGCCGGTGAGCTTCCCCCGTCTCCACGAACACGACGCACTCGAGCCGTTAGATCTTGATCTGACGATAGCATACCGGTTCGGGGAGGTTAAGTGACCTGACAAGTCGACCCCACCTGTTAGCTTCATTTTTATTCCTTTCCCACCGCAGCGAAGCGGTATGGGCCGGCCTGTTCGGGTTTTGTTTGAACTGGGCCCAGCTAGTGAAGATTCGGTCCGTTCGATTTTATTTAATTCCCGCTCGTTTTCGAATTAATTCAAATTTGATTCAGATTTGATTTTTCAACTTAAATTCCAAGAGTTTTACAAATCCATTTGTAGCAAATAAATATGCGTTGGAAAGCTTGTAAAATACTCTACACTGTAGGACTGATTAGAATTCAATTTGAATTAGGAATAAAATGAGATATGAATAGTGAGACCATAGCTTTACTAATCCTAGATAAGTTCTAGAAAATTATTTAAACCCCCTAAAATCTTGAAACTTGATTTGTGAACTCACTAATCACCGTGTCTACTGTTTAGTCAACCTTAATGAACTCAAACCTTGTTAGTATGATCAATTAGACCCTAACCTAATCCTATCTTGTAGCATAAAATGATAAATTCCTATTGCACACTTAGAATTAATTTGCCCTCTTACCAATTCACTTAGTTGATCTCTCCCACTTGAACTAGCCCTAGTAACCCTAAACCAATACCAATGCTTAGAAGGTGAACAACCTATGACCCTTAGTAGAAACTCTACCTTGCACACTTCATGAACACTTGGGAGAAAACTTGCAACAGAATTCAAATAAAATCCAACATGAATGATATTGTTTGAAAACAAGTATGTGTGTTTGGTGTGTTGTTAGCATGGTGTAGTGATGGTGTGTTTTGTGTTTATCCGTTACTAGACGCTAGTGTTGCCGAGGAGGATATTGGAGGGGATTATTACCAAGAAGAAGAAGAATACCCCGGACACTTTGCCAACCAAGGCAAGCCATCTTTTGATTCATACTCCCAATGCCTAGTTTTAATATTGCATTCTACTTGTTTTAAGTAAATTGCATGATTGAATTGCTAGAGTAGAATGATAGAAGTATAATGATATCTTGCTTAACAAGAGCATCAAGCTGAGTTTATCCAGTCATGTTTAGTGGTATCATCACTCAATGTAGTTGCTTAGTCGCTAATAATATTGACGCCATCTATAAGGGGAACTCTATTTGAAGAGTGGTGACTTGAACTTGAAACTTGAATTGGAGATTGCTCCTACATAATGGCTTTATGAAAGAAATTAATCTTGACTAAGAACTATGAAATATATTTCTCAAATGACAACGAGTGATGTACATGGGAGCCAACCATACCGTACGACCACATTACCCCTATATGGGAAGGGGCTTAGTCCGTAGCTTGTTTATCTTAGTATGGGAGGCCTTGTATCAAATAGTTATGGAAGGACACCGTGCGCGGCTACTTCTGAACCAGGTGGATTTCCACTAACCCGGCATCCCGGGATGGCCAGAACTAGAGGCACCGGAGCGGAGATTCCGTATCCCGGGCTCTAGGGAAGGATCCTATACTAGGGTGAGCAAGTGAAAGAGTTTGTTTGATTATCTGAACCCCGCATACTTGTGTATGACGATCCGGGGATTTCTCCCGGCAGATGTATCGAATCTTGTGGGTAAAGTGTACCCCTCTGCAGAGGTTTTCAAACTATTCGAATAGCCGCGTCCGCGTTCATGGACAGTTGGCTAGCTCTACTTGACTTTTGTCAAAGATAAAAATCACAATGGTGAACATGGTGAATGACTTGACTTAACCATGATGTTGACACACTTGAAGTTCCTTTAGATTGAACTTAGAGAACTAAACTTCTTTTTTACCAATGAACATTCTTGGGAAATAAAATGAGCTTTTGCAAAACAACTTAGTGCTTAGTCCACCATATCAACCTTGCATTTCTACCTCATCATTTCCTTTATAAGATGGTTTGCGAGTGCATCCAATGTACTCATGGCTGTGTCCCTGGCTATCAACTTGGCCAGACTATGGGGAAGAATACTAGGAGGAAGGGTATGAAGAAGAGTACCAGAACTAAGCTCGTCTCCATGAGTCGCCATTGCCTGTAGGGTGAAGGCATGGACCCGAAGACGTTATTTCCGCTGCTATATTGTGTTGTAATATGACTTGGTCTATATGACCATTGTATTTGAACTATCGTATTGTAATGTCTATGGAACTGGTTACCAACTACGTTATGTATATCGCAACAATGGTTCTGGGATTGCGGTGGAATACGTAACGGGCACTTCAAATTTGTTATCGAATTTGAGGTCGTCACAAGTTGGTATCAGAGCCTAGGCTGACCATAGGAGACCTTAGTTAGAATGGGCGTTAAATGAAACCTTGATAAAAACAAACATATAAGTATTGGTTGCAAAATTGCTTAGTCTTTCCTCTCTACTTGCAAAGTTTTATACATACCTCAGTTGTTGTCTACTTAAAATTGTGCACACTTGAGTTGATCACTAACTCAAGCTAATCTAAAATTTTGTAGATGGCCCCGGTATTCGTTGAGCACTACCAGTTGGGCCATGGTGGCAGCCTCACCACCTTGACCTTGTTCCTGGATCGTTTGTATCCGGAATTCAAGGGAGCCGTGCTCAATGAGCACCCAGATGGAGAGCTACGGTGGCTTATCAGGGCCAGTTGCCGTGGCAAGAAGGGAAATTTGAGTTCTCCAAGGGTCAAATTTGAGCTTGTGGAGAACACTTGGGCCGATGGTTTGGTCCGAGCGATGCAGGAGATGCACGCCCGCTTGTGCGGACTGCACGTTGAGGAGGTTCAGGGAGAGCACTTTAGGAACTTTGCTCGGCGTGATGCGGATGGTCGTCCCGCAAACATGCCCGGGCAGAATGAGCCGAGTACCTACATCGATCACATGGACTTCTTGTTGTACTCCACTCAGCAGGAGGCCGATCGTGCCCGTACCAAGGCCAACCTTGAGCACTTCGCACTGGTGGAGGCAAGGAGCACTATCAGGATACTTGCGAAGGAGCGCAAGAGCCTTCGTCGCCAGCGCGATGAGAAGGAACAGGACCTTGAGGAGTTGAAGGCCAATGTGGCGGAGTTGACTGAGTACATTGAGAGTCTGGAGGATCACCTTGGTGAGGAGGAAGGCATTGACCTCCGCAAGGAGGATAATGCCCTCATTAGTGATGAGGATGATTTCATGGAGGACCTTGATGATCCGGAAGATGGTGGGCATAACGGATTCATTGTGAGTGATGAGGAGGAAGACCCCGAGGAGCCCGCTGTTTAGATCAGAGATCCACGTGTTATCTAGTTATGAGTTCACCTTGAGTCACTTCGTGTAGGTGTGAGTTGTATCCCCCTCTCTAGTAGACGAGTCGCAATGGTTTGATGTAAACCATTTGTAATGTGTGAACTCGTATGTATGATATGTTTGTTGAGTGTTGAATGAAGTATGAATTTGGCTCTTAAGGCCTTAGTAAGACAAAATTGCAGCATCCATGTTACCTTTAATCTTAGCAAAATTTAGCTTTTCCCTCTTGTCTTACACACCTTATCTTCAGATGCCGCGAGCACCCCCACCCCCGAACCCGGAAATGGCCGAACTGCTAAGGTTGATCATGGAAGACCGGGAAGCAGCCCGAGCTGAGCGCCAAGCTAACTTGGCCACTCTTCAGCAGATAACCCAGATGGCAATGAACCACAACAATGGCAATGGCCATGGCAACGGTGAAGGAGAAAACAATGGCAATGGGGATCACCGATCCAAGTTAAGGAGTTTCCAGAACACCAACCCTCCTATATTCACTAAGTCTGAAGAACCGTTAGATGCGGATGACTGGCTTCGTACCATGGAGAACAATTTGGCAGTCGCCGAAGTTGGTGAAAATGAGAAGGTCTTGTACACCACCCACTATCATGCTGGAGCAGCAAGAGCTTGGTGGGATAGCACCTGTGCAATGCAAGCCCCAGGGTATGTGATGCCTTGGGAGGAGTTCAAGAGCAAGTTTAGCAAAGCCCATGTTCCTTTGGGATTGGTTAAAAGGATGAGAGATGAGTTCAGAAATCTAAAGCAAGGTTCCCTGTCTGTGGTAGATTACCGTGACAAGTTCCTTACCTTGTCTAGGTATGCCCCAGATGACACCAACACCACTGAGAAGAAGCAAGAAAGGTTTTTGGATGGACTTCATGATGAGATGCAATGTGTCCTGGTCAGCATCCACTTTGTCGACCTGGAGTCACTGGTTGACTCTGCCATTCAGATGGAAGGCAAACTCAAGCAAGCTACCGAGAACCGCAAGCGCCGTATGATGTATCAAGGCAACTCGAGCAACTCGCAGAAGCCAAGGGGAAATGCACCTATGGGTTTCGCCCCTAGACCTATAAGGCCATCTGCACCTGTTCCCCGTCCCAACTATCCCAACCGTCCACCCGGCAACAACTTCAACCGTGCACCCCCAAGATCCAGTGGCAACAACTTCAACACCAATACTCCAAGGCCAAATGGCGCCCCTGTGTTACCCAAGCCTGGTGACAAGTCTGGAGTTACCTGTTATGAGTGCGGACTCAAAGGGCACTACTCCAATGAGTGCCCCAAGAAGCTGAATGATGCATCCAAGACCACTGCTCCTGTTCAGCAACAGCGCCGTGTGGGAAATGGCAAGAACTATCCACCAAGGAACCAGCCTCACTCTCGAGGCCGTCTGAATCATATGAATGTTGAAGAAGCTCAGGAAGCAACCGACGTTGTGCTTGGTATGTTCCCTGTTAACTCAGTTCTTGCAAGAGTTCTGTTTGATTCTGGAGCTTCACACTCATTTGTTACCCAATTATTTGTTGATAAAAGTGGACTTCAACCCACACCCTTGAAAGATGTCATGTTTGTGCAAATTCCCGGGTCAGTAACCAAAGCCAGTTGTACCTGCTTGGCAGTGCCCATAGAAATCCATGGGATCTCATTTTTAGCCAGTTTGATTGTGTTAGGGACCAAAGGATTGGAAGTGGTCCTAGGTATGGATTGGATGTCCCAACACCAAGGAATTATAGATTGTGCCAAAAAGACCATCACCATGAGGAGTAGCCATGGAGTTTTAGTGAAGCATGTGTCAGTCAAACCCATCCAAATCCCCAGATGTCATAAGAGTATCTCAGGACCAACTTTAGAGCAAGTTTCCATCGTCTGTGAATACCCGGATGTTTTTCCCGATGAGCTACCCGGAATGCCACCGGATCGGGATATTGAGTTTATCATTGAGCTTATCCCCGGAACTGGATCTATAGCCCAACGACCCTATCGTATGAACCCAGCTGAACTAGTAGAGTTGAAGAAGCAATTGGATGACCTTTTAAGTAAAGGATTGATTCAGCCAAGTTCTTCTGCTTGGAGATCACCCGTTCTGTTTGTGGATAAAAGTGACGGTTCTAGCCGACTGTGCACGGACTACTGCAAGCTAAACGATGTGACCATCAAGAACAAGTATCCTCTCCCAAAGATTGAAGATTTATTTGACCAATTGACTAGAGCCAGAGTCTTCTCGAAGATAGATCTTAGAACCGGATACCACCAACTGAAGATCCGTGCAACGGATATCCCCAAAACAGCCTTCACTACCCGATACGGATTGTATGAGTATACCGTAATGTCATTTGGATTGACCAATGCCCCTGCTTATTTCATGAACCTCATGAATAAGGTTTTTATGGAGTTCTTGGATAAGTTTGTTGTTGTCTTTATTGATGACATCCTTATCTACTCCAAGTCCGAAGAAGAGCATGCTACCCATCTGAGATTAATCTTAGAAACCTTAAGGGAGCATCAGCTGTATGCCAAGTTCAGTAAATGTGAGTTCTGGTTGAAGGAAGTTGGATTCTTAGGCCATGTATTATCAGCGGGAGGAATATCCGTAGACCCCAAGAAGATCAAATCGATCATGGAATGGGAAGCCCCTACCACTCAAACTGAAGTTAGAGGTTTTCTCGGATTAGCCGGATATTACCGCAAATTTGTTGAAGGGTTTTCAAGCATTGCCCGGCCAATGACCCAATTGTTGAAGAAAGACAAGAAGTTTGAATGGACCCCTAAGTGTGAAGAGAGTTTTCAAGAGCTCAAGAAGCGATTAGTGACCGCCCCCGTCCTAACCATGCCGGATATCACCAAAAACTTTGATGTCTATTGCGACGCTTCCAAACTTGGACTTGGTTGTGTATTGATGCAAGAAGGCAAGGTCATAGCTTACCTCTCTCGGCAGCTTCGACCTCATGAAGAAAATTATCCAACCCACGATCTGGAGTTAGCAGCCGTGGTTCTAGCTTTGAAGACCTGGAGGCACTATTTGATGGGCAACCGTTGCGAGATTTACACGGATCACAAGAGTTTGAAGTATATCTTCACCCAGAAGGAGTTGAACATGAGGCAAAGAAGATGGATAGAGCTGATCAAGGATTATGATCTGGAAATTCACTATCACCCCGGTAAGGCCAATGTGGTGGCCGATGCATTGAGTAGGAAGCCGTGCTTGTTGAATATGGCAATCAAAGAGGAGCAACCTATGTTACCCCAAGAGTTTGAAAATTTTGGATTGGAACTAGTCAGTCAAGGATTCCTAGCCAACCTTGAGTTTCAACCCACCTTGATGAGCCAAATCAAAGAAGCCCAGAAGGGAAATGAGAGTATTGACGGAATTAAGCGCCGAATTAGTTCCGGCAAGGTGCCAGGATTTGAGGAAGATGATCAAGGAGTTCTTTGGTATAAAGGACGTATTTGTGTGCTTGCTGATTCAGAATTGAAGGAAGTGATTATGAAGGAAGCCCATGAGACACCTTACTCCATCCATCCCGGTGGAACTAAGATGTACCAAGATTTGAAGGAACAATTTTGGTGGCATGGAATGAAGCGGGAGATTGCATCGTTCATCTCCAAGTGTGATATTTGTCAAAGAGTCAAGGCTGAACATCAACGTCCTACGGGATTGCTGCAACCTTTGCAAGTTCCGGAATGGAAGTGGGAATCTGTTGGAATGGATTTCATCACTGGATTTCCAAGGTCCAGCCGTGGCAATGACTCTATTTGGGTCATTGTGGATAGACTGACCAAAGTTGCCCACTTTATTCCTGTCAAGACCACTTATCGGTCGGGACAGCTAGCAGATCTATATCTATCCAGAATTGTTAGTTTCCATGGAGTCCCTAAAACCATAGTTTCCGATCGAGGAACCCAATTCACCTCAAGATTCTGGAGAAGTTTACATGAAGCCTTGGGCACCAAATTAGCTTTCAGCACCGCTTACCACCCTCAGACTGATGGACAGACTGAAAGAGTGAATCAAATACTTGAAGATATGTTGAGAGCCTGTGTTCTAGCCTATGGGGCTAAGTGGGAAGATTGTCTGCCCTTCGCGGAGTTTTCCTACAACAACAGCTATCAAGCCAGTTTGCAAATGGCCCCATTTGAAGCTTTGTATGGAAGAAAGTGTCGTACCCCTTTGAACTGGTCAGAAACCGGAGACAGTCAGATATTTGGACCTGACATTCTGCAAGAAGCCGAGGAGAAAGTTCGCATGATTCGTGGCTACCTCAAGGCAGCTCAGTCAAGACAGAAGAGTTATGCCGACAAGAGACGGAGAGAACTGACCTTCCAGATTGGAGATTTTGTTTATCTCAGAGTGTCACCTCTCAAGGGAATGCAAAGATTCCAAGTAAAAGGAAAGCTTGCACCAAGATATATTGGACCCTTCAAGATACTAGACCGATGAGGAGAAGTGTCTTATCAGTTGGAAATGCCCCCTGAATTGTCTGAAGTGCACGATGTCTTTCACGTATCTTTACTTCGGAAATGTCTTGAAGTTCCGGAGAAGCCCGAAATCTTCAAGAATATTGATCACCGTTATGTGGACATCAACAAGGATTTGACCTATCGTGAAATGCCTATCCGTATCCTCGAGGAAGCTTATAGAACCACTCGAACCCGAAGCATCAAGTTTCTGAAAGTTCAGTGGAGTAATCACACCGAAGATGAAGCTACGTGGGAACGAGAAGATTACCTACAGAAAGAGTTTCCCAATCTTTTCAGTTCTTAAGTAGTGAATCTCGGGGACGAGATTCTTTTTAAGGGGGGAAGATTGTAACAACTCAGAAATTGTAATCCACTTCTTATTAATTAAAAGACCAAATTCTGGACCCAGATAAAACTTTTTATCTATTATTTCATGCATACATGTATTTACTATTCTATGTCCTTTATGATTTCATGTGTGTTTCTTTTGGTTGTGCAATAGTTAGTTAATTCTAAGTTAACTAACAGAAGCAAATGAGAAATATTATAAGAACCAAAGAGAGAAGAAACAAAGGAAAGAAAGAAAAAGAGAAGAATAAGATGATCTAGGAAATCTGTTTGACTACCCTACTTTGAACCCTTGGATTAAGAAATCTGTAACCCACCTTCATGTTTGGCCAGTTAGTTGAGCTTAACCAAGTTACATACTAACTCAATCAACAAAAATCTACCCAAAATTCAAACTAGAGCATCACTCAAACTTGAACCAAAGTTTGAATCTGAAACAGTGGCTATACCAAAAATTTGAATTAAGATTTTTGCAAAACCTGTTATTTCTCCAAAACAAAAATATGACAGGACACCTTGGCCAATATGTTGATCACTCAAACTGGAAAATTTCAAAAATTCAAAATTCAAGTTCTTGCGGGCATTTCGTCGAACACTGGCAGAGAAAATCAAACCAAATCTGAGTTCACTGTGATGATCACTGTGCTTGCTCGCCCAAGCGCTGTAGCCATGCTCCTGGGAGAAGCCGCGGTCGAGCCCAGCGCCCCCAGCCCCGACCCAAGCCGTGAGAAGTGGAGGGAGGAGGAGAAACGCGCCCAGGGCCCCCTCCCAGTCATCTTCTTCTCTACGCGATGCCGACCGCCCTGCCCTCGCCAGAGCAGACCCACAGCACCCCGCGGCCAAGCCAGAACCCTCCCAGCACGCCCCCGAGACCGCCGTGCCCAGAGCGACCTTCGAGCGTTGCCAGGGCCCCTGCTTCGGCGAGGTACTGGATGCTCTCTCCCCCGACGCTCCTACCTATAAATACCCCCGCCGATCAAACGGAGACACTCGCCTCACTCCCAGCTACCTCCCAGACACCCTCTCTCCCTCCCTCTCGCTCTGGTTCGTCGACGGTCGCCACGCCGGCGAGGTACTGGACGCGAAGCGCGCTGCCGCGTTCGACCACCCCGGAGCAAGCCGCTGCTGGGAATCGGAGGAGGAGTCGAGCCGCAGCCTATTCCGCCCCTCGCCGTCGAATCCTGCTTCCTCTACGCACGTCGCCATCGCCGTCGTCGTCTTCACTGCAACGCCGGTGAGCTTCCCCCGTCTCCACGAACACGATGCACTCGAGCCGTTAGATCTTGATCTGACGATAGCATACCGGTTCGGGGAGGTTAAGTGACCTAACAAGTCGACCCCACCTGTCAGCTTCATTTTTATTCCTTTCCCGCCGCAGCGAAGCGGTATGGGCCGGCCCGTTCGGGTTTTGTTTGAACTGGGCCCAGCTAGTGAAGATTCGGTCCGTTCGATTTTATTTAATTCCCGCTCGTTTTCGAATTAATTCAAATTTGATTCAGATTTGATTTTTAAACTTAAATTCCAAGAGTTTTACAAATCCATTTGTAGCAAATAAATATGCGTTGGAAAGCTTGTAAAATACTCTACACTGTAGGACTGATTAGAATTCAATTTGAATTAGGAATAAAATGAGATATGAATAGTGAGACCATAGCTTTACTAATCCTAGATAAGTTCTAGAAAATTATTTAAACCCCCTAAAATCTTGAAACTTGATTTGTGAACTCACTAATCACCGTGTCTACTGTTTAGTCAACCTTAATGAACTCAAACCTTGTTAGTATGATCAATTAGACCCTAACCTAATCCTATCTTGTAGCATAAAATGATAAATTCCTATTGCACACTTAGAATTAATTTGCCCTCTTACCAATTCACTTAGTTGATCTCTCCCACTTGAACTAGCCCTAGTAACCCTAAACCAATACCAATGCTTAGAAGGTGAACAACCTATGACCCTTAGTAGAAACTCTACCTTGCACACTTCATGAACACTTGGGAGAAAACTTGCAACAGAATTCAAATAAAATCCAACATGAATGATATTGTTTGAAAACAAGTATGTGTGTTTGGTGTGTTGTTAGCATGGTGTAGTGATGGTGTGTTTTGTGTTTATCCGTTACTAGATGCTAGTGTTGCCGAGGAGGATATTGGAGGGGATTATTACCAAGAAGAAGAAGAATACCCCGGACACTTTGCCAACCAAGGCAAGCCATCTTTTGATTCATACTCCCAATGCCTAGTTTTAATATTGCATTCTACTTGTTTTAAGTAAATTGCATGATTGAATTGCTAGAGTAGAATGATAGAAGTATAGTGATATCTTGCTTAACAAGAGCATCAAGCTGAGTTTATCCAGTCATGTTTAGTGGTATCATCACTCAATGTAGTTGCTTAGTCGCTAATAATATTGAGGCCATCTATAAGGGGAACTCTATTTGAAGAGTGGTGACTTGAACTTGAAACTTGAATTGGAGATTGCTCCTACATAATGGCTTTATGAAAGAAATTAATCTTGACTAAGAACTATGAAATATATTTCTCAAATGACAACGAGTGATGTACATGGGAGCCAACCATACCGTACGACCACATTACCCCTATATGGGAAGGGGCTTAGTCCGTAGCTTGTTTATCTTAGTATGGGAGGCCTTGTATCAAATAGTTATGGAAGGACACCGTGCGCGGCTACTTCTGAACCAGGTGGATTTGCACTAACCCGGCATCCCGGGATGGCCAGAACTAGAGGCACCGGAGCGGGGATTCCGTATCCCGGGCTCTAGGGAAGGATCCTATACTAGGGTGAGCAAGTGAAAGAGTTTGTTTGATTATCTGAACCCCACATACTTGTGTATGACGATCCGGGGATTTCTCCCGGCAGATGTATCGAATCTTGTGGGTAAAGTGTACCCCTCTGCAGAGGTTTTCAAACTATTCGAATAGCCGCGTCCACGGTCATGGACAGTTGGCTAGCTCTACTTGACTTTTGTCAAAGATAAAAATCACAATGGTGAACATGGTGAATGACTTGACTTAACCATGATGTTGACACACTTGAAGTTCCTTTAGATTGAACTTAGACAACTAAACTTCTTTTCTACCAACGAACATTCTTGGGAAATAAAACGAGCTTTTGCAAAACAACTTAGTGCTTAGTCCACCATATCAACCTTGCATTTCTACCTCATCATTTCCTTTATAAGATGGTTTGCGAGTGCATCCAATGTACTCATGGCTGTGTCCCTGGCTATCAACTTGGCCAGACTATGGGGAAGAATACCAGGAGGAAGGGTATGAAGAAGAGTACCAGAACTAAGCTCGTCTCCTTGAGTCGCCATTGCCTGTAGGGTGAAGGCATGGACCCGAAGACGTTATTTCCGCTGCTATATTGTGTTGTAATATGACTTGGTCTATATGACCATTGTATTTGAACTATCGTATTGTAATGTCTATGAAACTGGTTACCAACTACGTTATGTATATCGCAACAATGGTTCTGGGATTGCGGTGGAATACGTAACGGGCACTTCAAATTTGTTATCGAATTTGAGGTCGTCACAGCAGACCTTGCTTGGGTAATGTCATCCTGCTTCTTCTAGTGGTGCGTGGTGTGTTGTCTTCATCATCATCCTCCATCGGGTCACCGTACTGATCGAAGTCTTCCTCGTTGGCGACACCATCCATTCCAATTATGTTCCTCTTGCCTCTCCTCACGACAACACGACTAGGCTTTGCTGGGTGGGTTATGAAGAAGCATTGGGTCACATGCTTAGCCAATACCCATGGCTCATTTTGTGCGGTAACGTTTGCACCGGCGGTCACTGTTTTTGCTTCTGGTATAACCATGGTGGTGAACCCACGTTCTTCTTTTACGACACTCTTAGCCCATCTGACACGAAACATCGGGACCTTCTCTCCTGAGTAGTTAAGCTCCCATATCTCCTCTATCCTTCCGTAGTATCTTAGCTTTACGTCACCAGTGTAGGACTCCATCGTTACCCCTGAGTTCTGGTAATCACTATTTTTGTCCTTTGACTCAGTGTAGAATGTGTACCCGTTGATATCGTATGCTTGATAAGTCATGAGGTTGGGCGCGGGGCCATGCGACAAGGCGAATAAGAGTTTGTTTTCGTCAGAGTTCATCGGTGGGGGCTTAGCCGTAAGCTGCTCTTTGAACCATTGCGCGAAAGAGGAGTTGTGCTCTCTAAGTATTTCTCCTTCCGTTCTTTGGCTCAAGTAATTCGCCGCAATTATGGTTTTGTGCTTTGCAAGCCAAGGATCGACCATTTGAATGTGTTGTAGCACTACCAAGTTGGCCCTGTCAAAGTCTGCGCGCCTGTCAGAGTAGCCCACATGCAGTTCACTCCGGCCATTTTTGTGACCAACTCCATTGAGCCTGTCAAGGTGCTTGTTTCCGGGCAAACCAACAGGGTTTTTGACTTCTAGATAATTTGTGCAGAAAGAGATGCATTCTTCGGTAAGAAAGCCTTGGGCGATGCTTCCATCCGGACGGGCTCTGTTACGGACATAACCTTTGATTACCCCATTCATCCTTTCGAACGCCATCATGTTGTGAAGGAATGGCGGCCCGAGGTGGACGATATCATCCACGATATGGACCAACAGATGAACCATCACATCAAAGAATGCGGGTCGGAAGTACATCTCAAGCTCGCATAGAATCACAACGATCTCCTCCTGCAGCCATGCGAGTCTCCTCTGGCTGATCGACTTGCGAGAGATGGCGTCGAAAAAGTTGCAGAGGTCAGTCAGCGTATCCCGGACGTGCTTGTCCATTATACCTCGGATTGCTACCAGAAGTATCTGCGTCATCATCACGTGACAGTCGTGCGACTTCATCCCGCTGAAGTTTTGTTTATTCGGGTCTAAGTCTCTGCTTATCAGCCCTGAGTAACCAAAAGGCACCTTGACTCCTAGAAGGCATTTGAACAACTTTGTGACCTCAGCCGAACTTAGAGTGAAGCAGGAGGGAGGACAGTAGTAGTCTTTTTTACCATCATCCTTTGTTGACCTTCCATCGATGTCTCCTGAGTAGCCTCGTTATTCTTAACCCTTTTCCACTTGTGGACTTCTTCCGTCTCTTGAGGAGGTTTACTTACTTGAAGATCATGTCTGATATTCAGATGTATCAGGTCCTGTCTTGCTTTTGGCCCATCTTTGGTCTTGTTCGGCATGTTGAACAGAGTGGCAAGCAAACTCTCACACACATTTTTTGTGATATGCATGACATCAAGGCAATGAGGCGTACCGAGGATATGCCAGTATGGCAAGTCCCAAAACACGGACTTCCTTTTCCATACCCCAAGTAGCGGTGTTGGCTCCTTTTTCTTCTTTCCTGACGCAGGGCACTCTACCCAGTCGTTTAGCAACGTCTGGATTTCCTTTCCGCTCCTCCTACGTGGAGGTCCTCGGAGCTCATCTTCACCATTGAACAGCTCTCCACGCCTTCTCCACGGGTCTTTCTTGTTGGCTAGCCACCTTCGATGCCCCACGTAGACGGTTTTGGAAGACCCGGGAAATTTCTTAAGCTGTAACCACGTGGTATCATCCATGCACTGCACGCATGCATTGTGTCCGTGACACACCTGGCATGCGATATACCCATAGCCGAGATAGTCCTGCACCATCGTGAGCAGCACGGTTCTCATAGGGAAATAGTCTCCCGCGGCGGCGTCCCATGTATTGACCCCTGCAGTATTCCATAACGTGTCTAGCTCATCTTTTAGTAGCTGGAGATACAGATTCAGGTCATTCCCTGGCTGTTTAGACCCTTGAATTAGGATGCTCATGTGTATGTACTTCCTCTTCATGGACAACCATGGTGGGAGGTTGTATATCCATACAAACACGGGCCATGTGCTATGCGTGCTGCTCTGGCTCCCAAACGGGTTGAGTCCGTCCGTGCTCGCACCCAACCTGATGTTCCTTGGCTCGGTCCCAAAACTACGATATTCAACATCTAATGCTTTCCACTGGGTTGCATCCGAAGGGTGTGTCAACACCACGTCTTCATCTAGCTTCTTCTTCCGATCATTCATAACTGCCACCTTTCTTTCAGCGTGCCAGCGCATCAACCTCGCTTCCTTGGGGTCCGCAAAGTACCGCTGCAAGCGAGGAATGAGCGGAAAGTACCACACGACTTTTCGAGGAGCTTTTTTGCCTTTTTTCTTGTATCGTGCAGCGTTGCACACTGGTCATGTGGTCTTGTTCGAGTCCTCTTCTTTCCGATAAATGTAGCAATCGTTGATGCAGGCGTGATATTTCTCGTGCGGTAAATCCAGAGGACACACGACTTTCTTGGCTTCGTCTAGACTACTAGGACACGTGTTCCCATCCGGAAGGCGATCGTGCCAGTATTTAAGGCTCGCGTTGACACTTGCGTCGGTCCATTTGTATTTTGTCTTCATCTGAAGGACATCAAGCGCAACTTTTAAGCGGGTATCCTCCATGGTATAACCTGTGTACAATGGTGTAGTAGAGTCTATCTCTAGTTGCACCAGCTTAGCTTTCTCTCTAGCAGCACCTCTAGCGTCACCTGTCTTCCTAGCAAGCAGTTCTTGAAGATGAGGGTCATGCATGGCTGAAGTGAGCGGTGTCCGCGTGTCCTCGTCATCTACATGTTCTTCCTGATCATGATCTTCATTGGTATCATCATGTTCTTCATCAATATCATCTTCTTGTCCCTCGTTGTTGTTGTTGTTGTTGTTGTTGTTGTTGTTGTTGTTGTTGTTGTTGTTGTTGTTGTTGTTGTTGTTGTTGTTGTTATCTTCATGAACCTCATCCTCATTCCCATCTTCATCCATCCATTGACTGTGGCCATCCATAAAACCACTCATCAGCAGGTGCTCTAGCACTTTGCCTGAAAAGGGGTTGAACAAGGTCCTTAGTTTGCATTTCCGGCACGAACACCGTATCTCTTTAAGGTTGTTTTGGATCATGTCGTCTGTCGCGTGGCTCAAATATCTAATCACGGTGCTTTCCTTCATCATGACCATTTTCACCTGCACAGCATATATGCAAAAGAATAAGAAGCATATGGTGGGTTGTCATTCAAAATTTCGGCATGACCTTCCTACAAATAAGACCGATGCCGAGAGCCAATTTTTTGTCGAAATGGAAATGAATCAACATTTCGCCAAAATCGGCAACTCATTTTTAAGTCATCCTCTACTTTATGCATCCTCCAAGCAAATTATAGTCACCTATTAGATAGGTAACCGGATATATGCCGATGTCAACCGGGTGGCTTGCCGATGAGCGGAGAATTCTAATTAGTACACCTAGATCTAGATCTAGATCTAGATCTAGATGAGATCTATGGAGAGATCCACGTATACAACCATATATGGGGACAAGGAGGGAGTTATTTTATAGATAAAATGATAAAATAGTGATCTAATTGGTTAAAAAGAGTGATATATATGTGAGAAATAGGGTGGAGAGGAAGGAGAGTTCGAGCTAAGAGGGGGAATGAATGTTGTGGCTGTTTTGGTAGGTGGGAGAGGCTGGCTGTGTTAAAGGGTTAGTCCCAGGTTATCAGTGGCGTATAGGAAGGCGCACGCCTCTGATACGTCAAGCACCCGTGGCGTACAACACTAGTGTACGCCACGGATAGTTTTGGTGGGACCGGATTGCGACAGGGCCAACAGCACCCTGAGGCGTACAATGAGTTGTACGCCACTGCTATGGCCGGTACCCGAGGTGTACAGGTTGTATGTACGCCACGGATAGGTTTGGTGGGCCCAGTTTGTGCCAGGACCAGTAGCATCGGAGGCGTACAGCTTAACTGTACGCCACGGATATGGCACTATCCGTGGCGTACAGGAAAGCTGTACGCCTCTCATGTGGTGCCCCGACAGCCCTTAACCCACCCTCCAAATTCTCTATGGCGTGCACCATTTGTGTATGCCACGGCTATGACCGTAGCCGTGGCGTACACTTTTCCTGTACGCCTCCGATATGTAGCCATGGCGTACGGAGTTTTGTGTACGCCTCTGATAACCATTCCTCCTATGACCTATTTCCTAGTAGTGAACGGCACTTGCAGTCCTTAGAGTTGCCGCGATGTAGAGTAGCAAGGGCTCGCGAAATGCTGGGGCAACCATGATCGGTGGGCTCGTGAGGTACCTTTTCAACTCAGCGAAGGCCTTGTCGGCTTCCAGAGTCCACTCGAACTTCCTAGTGCGCTTCATGAGCTTGAAGAAGGGCAGGGCTTTCTCCCCACTCCTCGCGATGAAGCGCCCCAGGGATGCCATGCATCCCGCGAGGCGTTGCATTTCCTTGAGATTGCGCGGTGGACGCATTTCTTCGATGGCCTTGACTTTGTCAGGGTTCGCCTCTATCCCGCGATGGGACACGAGGAACCCCAACAGTTTTCCCGACGGTACGCCGAAGGCGCACTTGGCGGGGTTGAGCTTGATGTTTACCTTTCTCAGGTTGACGAATGTTTCTTCCATATCCTCGATGAAGGTGTGACTCTCGCGAGTCTTGACGACGATGTCGTCGACGTAGGCCTCCGCATTCCTTCCCATCTGAGCCCCCAAGGCCTTGCGCATTAGCCTTTGGAAGGTGGCTCCTGCGTTCTTCAGACCAAAGGGCATGCAGACGTAGCAGTACACACCACAAGGCGTGATGAAGGCGGTCTTCTCCTCGTCCTCCTTTGCCATCTTGATCTGATGATAGCCGGAGAAAGCATCTAAGAAGCAAAGGAGGTCACAGCCGGCGGTGGAGTCGACGATTTGATCTATCCTTGGGAGCGGATAAGGATCCTTAGGGCAGGCCTTGTTGAGACTTGTGAAGTCTACGCAGAGGTGCCCACTGCCATTTGCCTTTGGGACGACCACCGGATTTGCAATCCAGGTGGGGTGGGCTACCTCGCGTATTAGCTTGGCCTTCTTCAGCTTTTCTATTTCTTTGACTATGAAGTCCTGCTGCTCTTGCGCTTGTTTCCTAGTCTTCTGCTTCATGGGGTGTGCCTGAGGGCACACGGATAAGTGGTGCTCAATCACCTCCCTGGGAACGCCGGGCATATCTGACGGAGTCCAAGCGAACATGTCAGAGTTTGCCCGCAGGAAGGTGACGAGCGCGCTTTCCTATTTAGGGGAAAGCCCTGCCCCGATGGTGACGAAGTTTTCGCAGCCCCCAGCCTGAAGCGGGACTTTCTTGGTTGCAGAGCGCTCCTGGGTGAACTGGGGCCTCCTCCCTGAGGGTACCGCGGCTTCCCCAATGCTCATACCCAGCATCGGAGGGACCAGGTCCTCGCTTGGAGTAGGCGATGCAGAGGCGGTGAACTTCTTCCCTGTTGAGCCCTGCAGGTGGGGCTCAAGAGAGGCCTTCTTCGCAACAGCACGCTCTTGGGATACGAGCTGCTTTTTCCTCGCGAGGTCGCCGGAGTGTTCCAGCAGATCTTCGTCGGCAGGGAACATGGTGGCGGCCTCACGGTAGACATGCTCCACCGATCGGAGAGCATCCTTCTCGTTGTAGCGCACGGTGATTGTGCCGTTGGCGCCCGGAATCTTGAGAACGTTGAAGCCATGATGCGTGGCTTCCATGAACCTTGCCAGGGTTGGATAGCCAAGAATGACATTGTATGGCAGCGCGATGTAGGCGACATCGAAGTCGAGGCTCTCGGTCCTATAGTTGTCCCGGGTGCCGAAGGTCGGGCAGGCGTACCTGCCCAATTGGCGTTGTAGACCCTTCGGTTACCCCGAAGAATGGTCGGGTTGGCATGAGCCGGTGGTATAGCACCTGCATCTTCTCGAAGATCTCGACCGAGATGATGTTGAGGCCCGCCCCTCCGTCGATGAGAGTGCGATTGATAGCGACGTTGTTGATGGTTGGCATGCACAAGAGAGGAATTGTGCCCACGCCCCTGGTGGAGGCCGGATGGTCTTCTTCGTCGAAGCCGATCTTGCACGTTGACCACTTCATTAGGCGGTTGCCGACGTTGGGCTGTGCCGCCACGATCTCTCGCGACAGCTGCTTGAAGTGTCGGTTAGACAAAGGAGCCTGAGCTCCACCCAGGAGGCAAGCGGCGAAGTCCCGCGGCTCTTGATAGCCCCCCTGGTTCTCCTCCCGGCGATCGTTTGCTGGTGGGGGCAGCGGCAGCGGCTCGGGATCGGCTCAAGACAGACCCTCGCGGCGGCGACCTTCCTCGCGGTCGTCGTCGCGGCGATCGCCCCGGGATCCACTCGTGCCGTAGCTGCGGCCACCCCCGCGGCGCTTGGAGACACCATTTTCTTCGTGAAACTTTCGGACAAACCAACAATCGTCGGTATTGTGGGTGTCCTTCTTGTGGAGAATGCAGTAGCGGCGGCGCCGACCCTTGTCGCGCTCAGAGCGGTCCCCACGGCATTGCTTATGATCTGGCTCCGCCGCGAGGACAGCGGCCTCCTTTCGCTTGGGGTCCTTGGACTTTGGCTTAGGGGGAGGCACCTCCGGCAGGTTATGCACGAAGAGCCTCCCCTCCTCGGCCTTGGCGCAGCGGTCGGCAATCTCGAAGAGCCTGACGACGGAAGTCAGCTCATCATTCACGGACAGCTTCTCCCTCATCTTGATGTCGGAGACGCCCGTGGAGAACGCGGAGATGACCTCCTCGTTAGAGATCCTAGGGATCTTGTTCCTCATCTGGCTGAAGCGCTGGATATACTGACGAAGCGTCTCGCCTTTGTACTGACACACCGCCTTAAGATCGTTCTTAGTAGCGGGGCGCTCGTACGTGGGCATGAAGTTGGCAACGAACTGACGGCATAAATCCTTCCACGAAGTCACGGATTCGTGAGGAAGATTCATTATCCAAGTTCGCGAGCGTCCTTGAGGGCCATGGGGAACCAATTAGCCATGGCACGCTGATCTCCACGCGCGGCCTGGACGGCGACGACGTAGAGCTAGGGGAATTCGACGGGGTTGGTGGTCCCGTCGTAACGCGCGCTGATGTCCGGCTTGAACTTGTCAGGCCAGACAACGTAGCGTTGCTGGCGAGTGAGGGCAAGACACCCGGGGTTGTAGATAGGGTCACCGGGGGTCCTGACGTTCTTGCCAGCTTCACCGATGTCGTCGATGGCGCGGTCATGATTTTCGCGGCGGCGCTCGAGGGAGACGCGTGCGTCTTCCGGAGCGCGTTGGACGATTTGGCAGCTGGGCTCCCCGCGCGGCGAAGATGCGGCGCAGGAAACCATCCTCTTGGCCTTGTTGGCCTTCCCATCTCCGGCGCCTGGGGCGCGACGCCCCGCCGCCGGATCTGGGTCTCCCGCGCCCTGGGCTCCTTCCTGGGTCGGGTCTTCGTTGGCGATGGCGACAAGTTCGGCGATTCGAGCGCGCCACCCCTCACGCCCGTCATCAGTGGGTTGATAGCGTAGTAGCTCCTGTGCCATAGCGAGAGCCTGCGTAGGAGACAGCTGACTCCCAGAACGAGCGCGAGAAGTGGCGGTGGCGGTGAAGGAGAGCGAAGGCTCTGTACGCTCGGACGGGAGGTAGGAGGACTCCAGATCTTCCTCCTCTTCCTCCTCGGCCGAAGCTTCACGACGACGGAAGATGGGCTCGGTTTGCCCCCGAATAGCGTTGCGACAGCGAAGACGCTCGAGCCTTGTGTTGGCGTCGGCCATGTCGAAGCAGATCTAGGAGAAAACACACCGCAGCCCCCTACCTGGCGCGCCAAATGTCGATGGATTTCGTGTCGCAAGAACACGGGGTACCACACGACGGACCCAAAGATTCGAACGCAGGGGGTTGAACGTGTGAGATCTAGGATCGTAACGAAGCACGGCGATGGAAGCCTCGAGCTGTCGAACACACTACGCACTGCAGAGAGAGACGCTGAGCTTTACCCAGGTTCAGGGCCCTCGTGGTGAGGTAACACCCCTACTTCCTGCCTTCTTGTATTGCGACGCGACACCTCGCGAGGAGTACAAGGTCTTGGTTACAAATTTCTAGCTGGCCAGAGGTTGAAGAACCTGCGTGCCCAGCTAGCAACTTGGAGAAGATCAGATCCCTTCTAAGGGGTGGCCTCCCCTCCTTTTATAGCGCCAAGGTCCTCCTTCCCCTTATCTTCTTGGGGAAGGGGTTGCCACACACACGGCCAAGGAGGGTGGACAGCTGTAGACTATACTCTTCTGTAGACGTGGTCTTCGTAGGGTAGTGGCGCCGGTCCACAGGAGTGGGTGGAGGAAGCTGACGTCTTCCTCTGGCGCCCTGCACCGTCCACGCTATTTTTAGGGGGGTGGCCAACAACCACTGTGCCGCTTTGGGCAGGCACAGCGAAAGTTGGTCTCCTCCCTGTCGGGGGTAGCGTGGGCGGTACGCGGTCTTCTCTCCTTCATCTTCTTGCTCCGCACGCCAACGTGCTGAGCTGGCGCGGACTTGGTCCCTCTCGTCACCAGCGGGGGCTCGTGAGGAGGTCTTCTGGTCCTTAGCGTTTTTCACCGTCGTTCTCCTCACGAGGCGCCTCCTCGTCAGGGTCTTCTTCGTAGCTTGGGTCGTTGGTCCTCCCCTGGGCTGAAGATGGGCCGATGACGGGGCCCAGGAGCAGGTGGATCGGGATACCCCGGTATCCAGAACACCGACAAACATAACATGTACAATTACATAATGATGATCTCGATCATGTAAGGCAGCTCACGAGATCTAAACATGAAGCACATGGTGGAGAAGACAACCATCTAGCTACTGCTATGGACCCACAGTCCAAGGTAGACTACTCACTCATCGCGCCGGAGGCAAGCATGGCGATGAAGAAGACCTCCGGTGGCGATTCCCCTCTCCGGCAGGGTGCCGGGAAGAGCTTCTGGACCCTCCCGATCTCGGGTCGACGACGGCGGTAGATCGCGATGTGTTTCTGGAAAATAGATCGGGTCTTTAGGTTTTTCCCGTCGGGGGGTCTTTATAGGCGAAGGGGCAGCGTCAGAGGTGGGCCAGGGTGGCCTCACCCATAGGGGGCGCGGGCCAGGGGCTGGCCACGCCACCCTATGGTGTGGCCAGCCCGTGGCCCCCCTCCGTCTCCTCTTTGGACTTCTGAAAGCTTCGGTAAATATTAGGAGGTTTGTGAAGGGTTTCGCAGCATAGTAAATAAAAAAAATTCCGACGGATGCGAACAAGAAAGCCAAGATCTAATCTAGGAGATGTAATCAACGAGAGAGATAGATGAGATCTTCATACCCTTGAAGAAATCGCACAGCGGAAATGTTCAACAGAACGTGGATGATGTAGTCGTACTAGCCGTCTCCTCCCCGTGATCCGATCCGATCATACGCCGCAAGTGGCGGTGCCTCCGAGAGATGCACACGTACGGTGCAGAGACGTCTCCTCGTTCCTTGGTCAAGCAAGTATGGTGGAGAGATAGATTGGATCTCCAGCACGACGGCGTGGTGCTTATGGTGGAGAGTTTCTGCGGCAGGGCTTCGCCTACGCACAGTCGCGAGAGAGAGGTGGAGGGGCAGCAGTTGGCCGGTGGCTAGGGTTGGAGTGGGGGGAGGCTACGCCCCTACCCCTCCTTATATAGGAGTCTGGCCGGCTGCCTTGGCCCCTCCTCCAAGCCCTAGGGCGGCGGCCTAGGAGGAGGAGTGGGGGGCAAGTTTCCCTCCCTCCTTCTGGAAGGTTCCCTTAGGGTTTCCCCTAAGGGCTGGCCGGCTGGGCCTCAGGGGCCTTGTGCGCCTGGCCCAAAGTGGCCAGGACACTTCCCCTTAGGCCCACATAGGCCTCCTACAAGTGGGACCATGTTGGTCCCACTCCATAACCTTCTAGAACCTTCCGGTACAATACCGATAAATTCTGAAACGATTCCAAAATCCAAAAACTGCTTTCCTTTATATGAATCTTATTCTCCAGACCATTCCAGAACCTCTCGTGATGTCCTGGATCTCATCCGAGACTCCGACCAAAAATTCATTAACCAATTATCCATTCTATCCTAGCGTCGATGCACGTTAAGTGTGTGACCCTACGGGTTCGAGAATATGCAGACATGATCTTCTATCAATAATCAACAGCGGGATCTGGAAACCCATATTGAATCCCACATATTCATCGATGATCATATCGGATGAACCACGATGCTAGGATACAATTAATCCCGTATATGTATTTCCTTCGTCTGCGATATTTTACTTGCCCGAGATTCGATCGTCGGTATCGACATACCTAGTTCAATCTCGTTCACAGCAAGTACTTTACTCATTCCGTAATCCGATATCACTTTGTGATTAACTCCTTAACCATGTGCTTGCAAGCGGTGTTGATATCGATTACCGAGTGGGCCCGAAGTATATCTCTCCGACTCGGGAGGGACAAATTCCATCTCGATACATACAACCCAACAAGTACTTTCTGATCACCTGAGAGACACCTTTATGATCACCCTCTCATAGGATGACGTTTGATGACCTCAAAGCTTTCTTCCGATACCAGGGAGTTGTATTATCTCATGGTCTAAGGAATACAATACTTGACATAGGAAAAAGCTTCGCAAAGATGAACACGATGACACGATCTAATTGCTCTGCTTTATTTGGGTCTGTCCATCACATCATTCTCCTAATGACATGACCTCATTATTAATTGACAACTCATGTCTATGGTTATGAAACCTTAACCATCATTAATCAATGAGCTAGTCCAGAGAGGCGTACTAGGGACACGGTGTTGTTCACAAACCACACAAGTATTAAAGTTTCCGCTTAATACAATTCTAGCATGGAATATAAACATTATCATGAACAAGAATTATAATAATAACATCTTTATTATTGCCTCTAGCGCATAATTCCAACAGTATCCCACTTGCACTAGAGTCAATAATCTAGTTTACATCTGGTAACAATCTAACACCCATGGCATTAAGGTGTTGATCATGTTTTGCTCGTGGAAGAGGTTTAGTCAACGGATCTGCGACATTCAGATCTGTATGTACTTTGCTAATCTTCAGATCTCCATCTGCTATATAATCTCGAATTATATGGAAACGGTGGTTGATGTGCTTGGTCTTTGGATGATATCTTGGTTCCTTAGCCAGTGCTATGGCGCCAGTGTTGTCGCACAATATCTCCAGTGGATCCAAGGCATTTGGAACCACACCAAGCTCAGTGATGAAGTTCCTGATCCAAACTCCTTCACTTGATGCTTCCGAAGCAGCCATGTATTCCGCTTCGGTTTTAGATCCCGCGATCACGCTTTGCTTGCAGCTTCTCCAGCTCACAGCACACCATTCAAAATATAAACGTATCCTGTCTGAGATTTAGAATCATCCGGGTCGGTGTCGAAACTAGCATCGACGTAACCTTTTATGACGAGCTCCTCATCACCTCCATAGACCAAGAACATTTCTTTAGTCCTATTTAAATACTTTAGGATGTTCTTTACGGCTGTCCAGTGTTCCACTCCTGGATCACTTTGGTATCTGCTCGTCAAACTAAGAGCATTGGACACATCCGTTCTAGTACATAGCATGGCATACATGATAGAACCTATGGCCGAGGCATATGGCACTTTGCTCATAGTATCTCTATCTTTTACCGTAGCTGGACACTGAGCCTTGCTCAATATCTTACCTGATAACATGGGCAATGAACCTTTCTTTGCTTTATCCATTCTGAACCTCTTTAGAACTTTGTCTAGGTATGTACTTTGGCTTAAACCTATTAGGTGTCTTTGTCTATCTCTATAGATTTTGATGCCTAATATATAAGCAGCTTCTCCTAGGTCTTTCATTGAAAAACATTTATTCAAATAACTCTTCACATCGTTAAGCATGCCGATGTCATTTCCAATAATCAATATGTCATCCACATATAGTACTAAAAATGTCACCGAGCTCCCACTCACTTTCTTGTATATACAAGCTTCATAGCAATTTGGAACAAATCCAAAACTCTTGATCACTTGATCAAAACGAAGGTTCCAACTCTGAGATGCTTGCTTCAGTCCATAAATGGAACGTTGAAGTTTGCACACCTTATTAGCATCCTTAGGATTGACAAAACCTTCGGGCTGCATCATATACAACTCTTCATCAATGTTGCCATTGAGGAACGCAGTCTTGACATCCATTTGCCAAATTTCATAATCATGAAACGCAACAATTGCTAATAAAATCCGAATGGACTTAAACATCGCTACCGGAGAGAAAGTCTCATCATAGTCAACACCTTGAACTTGCCGAAAACCTTTTGCGACAAGCCGAGCTTTATAGACAGTAACATTACCATCCGCGTCAATTTTCTTCTTGAAAATCCATTTGCACTTAACGGCCTTACGGTCGCTGGGAGGGTCCACCAAAGTCCATACTTGGTTTTCGCTCATGGATCCCAATTCGGATTTCATGGCCTCTAGCCATTTCTCAGAGTCTGGGCTCATCATTGCTTCCTCATAGTTCGCAGGTTCATTGCTGTCTAACAACAAGACAGTTAAGACAGGGTTGCCATACCATTCAGGAGTGGCACGCGACCTTGTCGACCTGCGAAGTTTAGTAGTAGCATCGTTTGAAGTTTCATGATCCTCGTCATTAGCTTCCTCTCTTGTTGGTGCAGACGGCACCGGAACAACTTCGGGTGCTGCGCTACTCTCCAACTCGAGAGAAGGTTCAATAACCTCGTCTACCTCCACCTTCCTCCCACTCACTTCTTTCGAGAGAAACTCCTTCTCAAGAAAGGATCCGTTCTTTGCAACAAACACTTTGCCTTCGGATCTGTGGTAGAAGGTATACCCAATCGTTTCCTTAGGGTATCCTATGAAGACGCATTTCTCCGCTTTGGGTTTGAGCTTGTCCGGCATCAACTTTTTGACGTAAGCTTCGCATCCCCAAACTTTAAGAAACGACAGCTTAGGTTTAGCACCAAACCATAGTTCATACGGTGTCGTCTCAATGGATTTAGATGGTGCCCTATTTAAAGTGAATGCAGCGGTTTCTAATGCATAACCCCAAAATGATAATGGAAAATCTGTAAGAGACATCATCGATCGCACCATATCTAATAGAGTTCGATTCCGGCGTTCAGACACACCATTGCGATGTGGTGTTCCGGGTGGCGTGAGTTGTGAAACAATTCCGC
Source organism: Dactylis glomerata (assembly GCA_007115705.1). Lineage (NCBI taxonomy): Eukaryota > Viridiplantae > Streptophyta > Magnoliopsida > Poales > Poaceae > Dactylis > Dactylis glomerata. The sequence goes on from QXEO01000546.1 coordinate 5,148,072, forward strand.
TTGCTTTAAGATGCGTGAGAAAATCATAACTCAAATATTCACCTCCACGATCGGATCGTAGAAATTTAATTTTCCTGTCACGATGGCTTTCCACTTCGTTCTGAAATTCTTTGAACTTTTCAAATGTTTCAGATTTATGTTTCATTAAATAGATATACCCATATCTACTTAAGTCATCAGTAAAAGTGAGAAAATAGCGATATCCACCGCGCGTCAAAATACTCATTGGTCCGCACACATCGGTATGTATGATTTCCAATAAGTCCGTTGCTCGCTCCATTATTCTGGAGAATGGGGTTTTGATCATCTTGCCCATGAGGCACGGCTCGCACGTGTCAAATGATTCAAAATCAAGAGACTCTAAAAGTCCATCAGAATCGAGTTTCTTCATGCGTTTTACACCAATATGACCTAGACGGCAGTGCCACAAATAAGTTGGATTATCACTATCTACTTTGCATCTTTTAGCCTCAATGTTATGGATGTGCGTTTCATTGCTTTCGAGATTCAGAAGAAATAAACCATTCACAACAGGTGCATGACCATAAAAGATGTTATTCATATAAATAGAACAACCATTATTCTCAGATTTAAATGAATAACCGTCTTGCAATAAACACGATCCAGATATAATGTTCATGCTCAACGCAGGCACATAATAACATTTATTAAGGTTTAAAACTAATCCTGAAGGTAAAACTAAGGAGAGCGTGTCGATGGCCATCACATCAACTTTTGATCCATTGCCAATGCGCATCGTCACCTCATCCCTTGCTAGCCGCCGTCTATTCCGTAGTTCCTGTTTCGAGTTACAAATATTAGCAACTGAACCAGTATCATATACCCAGGCACTACAACGAGCGCTAGTAAGGTAAACATCAATAACATGTATATCAAATATACCTTTCATGGTGCCAGCCTTCTTGTCCGCTAAGTACTTCGGACAGTTGCGCTTCTAGTGACCCTTGTCCTTGCAATAGAAGCACTCAGTGTCCGGCTTAGGTCCATACTTGAGCTTCTTCTCAACAGGGGCAACACGCTGGCCGCTGCCTTTCTTGAAGGATCCCTTTGCACCCTTAGCTTTCTTGAATCTAGTGGTCTTGTTGACCATCAACACATGATTATCTTTCTTGATATCCACCTCCGCAGCTTTCAGCTTTGCGAAGAGCTCAGTGATCGTATCAGTGGAACCAATTTGATTATGAGTAACCACAAAACCTTTGTAGCTAGGAGGGAGTGATTGCAGAACTCGGTCAATCTTGAGCTCTTTTGGAATCTTGCAGTCCAGTTGCTCAAGGCGTTGAGTGTAGCCCGACATCTTAATGGCGTGCTCACTAACGGAACTCCCTTCCTCCATCTTGCAGTTAAAGAACTTCTCAGAGATCGCATATCTCTCAGAACGGGCTTGAGTCTGAAACATGGTTTTTAGTTCCTCAAGTATCTCAAAGGGCCCGTCGAACTCCTCAAAATGATTTTGAAGTTCCGGTTCCATAGCAAGCAACATGGTACTCTTAATCACTCCATAATCATCTTTGCGTGACTGATAAATAGCTTTTTCATCAGCCGGCGCATCAGTAGCAGGGGCGTCACCTAGCGCTTTCTCAAGTACATAGGCTTTTTGACCGCCAGCGAGAATGATTCTCAGATTGCGGAACCAGTTGGTGAAGTTAGACCCATTGTTTTTAAGCTTTTCTTTCTCAGCAAACACGTTGAAGTTGAAGTTGGACTTATCCATTTGATCTACAACATTGCAAGTACAATTTTAGACTATGTTCAAGATAATTAGTTCAACTTAATCAAATTACTAGATGAACTCCCACTAAATTCAACATCCCTCAAGTTGTTCAGTGAACACGATCCAAATTCACCACACCTAATCCGATCTTCATGATAAGAGATGTGGTTTCAATGGTGGACAACTAAGTGTCGATCATATCATTCATATGACTCATGTTTAACCATTTGGTTCGTGTGTTCCGAAGCCATGTCTGTACATGCTAGGCTCGTCAAGTCAAACCCAAGTATCTTCGCATGTGCAAAACTGGCTTGCACCCGTTGTATGTGAACGTAGAGTTTATAGCACCCGATCATCACGAGATGCTTGAAAACGACGAACTTTCACAACGGCGCATATGAGGGGAGAACACAATTTTATCTTGATCTTTAAGTGAGGAATCATCTTATAACGCTACCGTCGCGATCTAAGCAAAATAAGATACATAAAAGGATAAACATCACATGCATATAATTTTATGTGATATGGTATAGCCAATCTCCGCGCAATGATCTCCATCTTGTGCGCGCTGGCATGATCTCCATCACTCCACCATGATTGCCTCCACCACGAATAGCAACTACAACTATTGCTAACTACTTAGCGATAAAGTAAAGCTATTACATGGCGTATAAGAAGTTGACACGCAGGTCATACACAGTTATAAAGACAACCATATGGCTCCTGCCGGTTGTGAACTCATCGACATGCAAGTCGTGAAGTATTACAAAACATGATCATCGCATACATCACATATATCACATCACAACTTGTGGCCATACCATATCACAAAACACTCCCTACAAAAACAAGTTAGACGCCTCTACTTTGTTGTTGCATGTTTTACATGGCTTATGGGAGTAACAAGCTAAGAACGATTCTTACCTACGGAAAGCCACAACGGTGATATTATGGTTGCTAACATCCGTTGTAAATCCCATGACTACTATAGTGAGAGAAACTAGCATCCACCAGCCGCATGTGTGGAACAAGCCACACGTCAAGTGCGGAGCCGGTCTCGCGAACGAGGTCGCGTAAAGTTGGCCTGGACCGCTTCGATCTCACTATGCCGCGCCATAAGAAATACACATAAAGAGGTTTGCAACAGAAAACATCAACGCCCGCAACAAGCATGTTGCGTTCTACTCGTGAAACACATCTACGCATAGATCTAGCTCTAATACCACTGAAGAGTTTCGCAGCATAGTAAATCAAAAAAAATTCCTACGGATGCGAACAAGAAAGCCAAGATCTAATCTAGGAGATGTAATCAACAAGAGAGATAGATGAGATCTTCATACCCTTGAAGAAATCGCACAGCGGAAACATTCAACAGAACGTGGATGATGTAGTCGTACTAGCCGTCTCCTCCCCGTGATCCGATCCGATCTTACGCCGCAAGTGGCGGCGCCTCCGAGAGATGCACACGTACGGTGCAGCAACATCTCCTCCTTCCTTGGTCCAGCAAGTATAGTGGATAGATAGATTGGATCTGCAGTACGACGGCGTGGTGCTTATGGTGGAGAGTTTCTGCGGCAGGGCTTCGCCTACGCACAGTCGTGAGAGAGAGGTGGAGGGGCAGCAGTTGGCCGGCGGCTAGGGTTGGAGTGGGGGGAGGCTGCGCCCCTACCCCTCCTTATATAGGAGGCTGGCCGGCTGCCTTGGCCCCTCCTCCAAGCCCTAGGGCGGCGGCCTAGGAGGAAGAGTGGGGGGCAAGTTCCCCCCCCCCCTCCTTCTAGAAGGTTCCCTTAGGGTTTCCCCTAAGGGCTGGCCGGCTGGGCCTTAAGGGCCTTGTGCGCCTGGCCCAAAGTGGCCAGGACACTTCCCCTTAGGCCCACATAGGCCTCCGACAAGTGGGCCCACTTTGGTCCCACTCCGGAACCTTCTAGAACCTTCCGGTACAATACCGATAAATTCTGAAACAATTCCAAAATCCAAAAACTGCTTTCCTTTATATGAATCTTATTCTCCGGACCATTCTGGAACCTCTCATGATGTCCTGGATCTCATTCGAGACTCCGACCAAAAACTCATTAACCAATTATCCATTCTATCCTAGCGTCGATGCACGTTAAGTGTGTGACCCTACGGGTTTGAGAATATGCAGACATGATCTTCTATCAATAATCAACAGTGGGATCTATAAACCCATATTGACTCCCACATATTCATCGATGATCATATCGGATGAACCACGATGCCAGGATTCAATTAATCCCGTATATGTATTCCCTTCGTCTCGCGATATTTTACTTGCCCGAGATTCAATCGTCGGTATCGACATACCTAGTTCAATCTCGTTCACAGCAAGTACTTTACTCGTTTCATAATCCGATATCACTTTGTGATCAACTCCTTAACCACGTGCTTGCAAGCGGTGTTGATATCGATTACCGAGTGGGCCCGAAGTATATCTCTCCGACTCGGGAGGGACAAATTCCATCTCGATACATACAACCCAACAAGTACTTTCCGATCACCTGAGAGACACCTTTATGATCACCCTCTCATAGGATGACGTTTGATGACCTCAAAGCTTTCTTTCGATACTAGGGAGTTGTATTATCTCATGGTCTAAGGAATACAATACTTGACATAGGAAAAAGCTTCGCAAAGATAAACACGATGACATGATCTAATTGCTCTGCTTTATTTGGGTCTGTCCATCACATCATTCTCCTAATGACATGACCTCATTATTAATTGACAACTCATGTCTATGGTTAGGAAACCTTAACCATCATTAATCAATGAGCTAGTCCATAGAGGCGTATTAGGGACACGGTGTTATTCACAAACCACACAAGTATTAAAGTTTCCGCTTAATACAATTCTAGCATGGAATATAAACATTATCATGAACAAAAATTATAATAATAACATCTTTATTATTGCCTCTAGGGCATAATTCGAACAGTTCGGCTTTTGTTTCATCCAATTCTAAGAATATTTCCTGTGTAACTTTTCTGAAACACAAAAACAGCAGAAAACAGAGAACTGACACTGTGGCATCTTGTTAATAGGTTAGTTCCGGAAAATATATAAAAACACCACGAAGTGTAACAAAACACTAAGCAAATGGTGTAAGAACAAGCATGGAGCATCAAAAATTATAGATACGTTTGAGACGTATCATGAAGCAGACTTGGTCGCAGCCCATCTTGTCAAAAATAAACGCGCAAGTATGCCCGCGAATGCATGCAAAAAAAATTACCGGCTGGCTGGCTGGCATGCGTGTAATCACGAGAAAATGACAAAAAACTACCACAATTGAGCCAATCATGTCACATAACTACCAAAATGGTTCGTTATTTCACATGACTACCACTATGCGGGCATGTTCGTGACGCAGAGCACTGATTCTTCGATTTAGTCCCGTTAACTAATTTTCTGACTGGCCGGTCCCACCTGTCAGTCCTCCATGGTAGGTGAAACCCTAGCAGCATGCATCATTTTGTAAAAAACCCCTCAGGTTTTCTTTTTCTTTTACATAAAGGTCCTCTATTCCCCACATAATAAAAACAGATAAATGAATAAAAAAAGAGTCCCCCGCTCATCTCCTCCGCCTCCGGTGGCCGACGAGCTCCAAGCAGCGCCGGCGCGTGCGAGCTCTGGCAGCCGGCAAGGGCATGCTTGGCCGAGCTCTGCCAGGGGACAGCGTGCGAGCACCGCCAGGGGCCGACGTGGGCGAGCTTCAAGCAGGGGCGACGTGGGCGAGCTCGGCAAGCCTGACGCAGGAGAGCTCTAGCGGGGGCCGGCTCAGGCGAGTTATGCCAGGACCAGCACGGGCAAGGTTCGGCAGGGCTCGACGCGGGCGAGATCTGGCAGGGCCCGGCACCGGCGAGCTCCGGCATGGGGCGGCAGGGCGAGCTCCGGTAGGGGACGGCGGTCCGAGCTCTGGCAGGGGACGACGGTCCAAACTCCGGCAGGGGGCGGTGGGGCGAGCTCTGGCAAGCTCCTGCAGGGGGAGCTCTGGTAGGGGCGGCGGGGGACCTCCGGCGTGGATGGAATAGTTTTCCTTTTTTTATTTGGTTTTTAAAGTTGGAAACTACAGGGGACCTTTTTGTGATAAGAAAATACTGATTTAGGATTTTTTTGCAAAACAAATCCAGGTGTTAGGCTTCCACCTGCCACGTAGGACTGACAGGTGGGACCGGCCGATCAGAAAATTGGTTAATGGGACTAAATCGAAGAATCAGTGCTCTGCATCACGAACAGACCCGAATAGTGGTAGTCCTATGACAAAACGAACCGTTTTGATAGTTATTTGACATGATTGGCTCAATTATGATAGTTTTTAATCATTTTCTCCGTAATCGACGAAACAGGCTTTCGCCCCGCTTTATAAATAAAGCCAAACGGCCAAACCGATACAAAGTGATGAGAGAACCCTCTTACAAAGCAGAACAAAGATAAGAATAAAAACAGGAGAGATCGCACCCTCCACAACACACCCAAGACACCCGACTAAAGAAGAACCAACGCCTCCTAGTGAAACCATCGAACTTCGTTGCACCGGACCCACCAAGCTATCGCTGGAAAGGGCCGCCTGCCCTCTCGCTCCGGGCCGTGGAGCGCCGATCCTGCCAGGAGACACCAAGTACCGGGACCGAAGACAACGAAGTCACGTGTAAATCTTAGATTCCGTAATCACCGATCGAACGTCTCTTGCTTTCCTGCCCTGCGACCGTACGTACGAGTGGTACGACCAGCACAACCGAGCGTTCGATTCCGTCCTTCATATCTTGATATGTAGTTAGCACATGCATTTCTTTCTGATAGCAAATAAATCAAGGATCATCATCTTGCCAACTGGAACAGAATGAATGATACGCAGCCGATTTTACATATAGAAACATTGCATAGTAGTTGCAGATCCTAGTCTACAAAGGTATGATGAGACTAAGTGTCTAAGTCTAATCTAACAAACGCAAACTGGTTCATTGACCTGAACATAATTAATCTTTTGAATTATGGCGTCAAGAAATTTAGTTGGACTAAATTAACATGAGCACTTCTAGTTATTTCACCTACATTTATGTACAAGTAGAGAGTCTTTTAGCCAAACAAATAGATGACAACGGGTCGTGATTGTTCACCAAAAGATGCTTGGACAAGACTTTAGTACATTTGATAAAGTACATATATTAACGTAAAACTGTCAACCAAGCAAAACTTCTAATAGAAACAAATTTGCATCCCCGCCAAATCTAAGATTTTCAATATCAATATGTTACCCTATTCACCAACACTTGTACACACTCAACGGCTCCATTGTCTCTACGTAGTCGAACCTGTTGAAGGTCGAATGCTCCGTCATAATATGCGCAACCAGCGTACCCGGGTTCCATACGTTGATCTCCACTGTACCATGTCGAGCCTTTGTCGTGTCATTCCTCACCGTGTGTGAGTACAAGTCACAACCTCCCCCGCCCTTTGCGGGTGGCCAGTCGCATGTAAGGATGTTCTTGGTTCCATGAGCAAAGTGTGGCCATGTGAGGTTCTGGCGGTCATGCCATTTTGGGTGTTGTGGTGGTGGCTGGATGTGCATGTTGTACCAGTGGCGCCACGTGGCGCAACGCTCCATGACCCAGACCTCCATGGGCTGGACGAAGCAGGTAAAGACGATGCCAAGCCTTCCCAAAACCTCTGCCAAGCGCCAGGTTCTATTTGGTTTAGATGACGGTAGTGAAATGAGTGACGGGATCTGTTTGCCATCGAGGTGGAACGACATGACCTTATTCGCGCCTCTGCCCTTCACGGCCCAGTACATCGTGCTCTCGATGGTCACAAGACCATCCTCTAGGTTGTTCACCCAGCCGTGACCTTCTTCACATGGTATGACGACCTCTCGCCGAGCGTGAAGACCAAGACCTGGCCGAAGGAGTTTGGGGTGACGTGCACAACCATGTAGTGCCCGGTGACCTGGTCGTGGGTGAAGCTGTAGGTGTGGTGCCAGGTCTTTGTGCTGTACCGATGTGTTGGCGGCAGGCTCGGAACGGGCAGCATCTCGTCGGTGACCGGATTGTGGAGTAGGATGTGACCAAAGCGGTCATCGCACATACAGATGATGCCGTTTCTGGTGCCTACAACCTTGTCTGGCCTCCTGAAGCTGCATCGGTCTACAGGTCGGCGGAGCAACATGTGCATTGGTTGGTTGAGCAACTGGGGCATCTTCCAGCTGCGTCGCTCTGAAGCTGTAGATGATCGGTCGTCGAAGATGTAGAGGCGCTCCTTGGTGGCGGCGAGCGTCATGGCGCGGCTGCGCAGGCTGGTGGAGGTGCGCGTGTCGACGAGCTGCCACCAGAGCCGGCAGACGAGACGGAACCGGCGGCGGGCGTTGGGCGGGGCGCGCTGCATGATGAGGACGAGGACGTCCGTGGGGAGGTCCGCGCCGTTGTCCATGGCCGTCGACTCTCGGTACCTAATCTGCTTGATCTCTCGGCGCGCCGGTCTGTGTGTTTGGGTACGTTTTCGTGGCGTTTTAAGAAGCCGGCTTCAATCAATCACGTAATACTTGATCGATTAGGTTACGTAGTTGTCAAGGACCCAGCTCGCAAGGATCCATCGGCTCAATTGTATCCGTGATCCACTTTGTGTGTTGCCAAATATAATTATTTCGCTCAAAAACATGAATACATACGTGTTCGGTCCGGTCTATGCTACTATTGTGTACGTAGTGCCGACCCTGGGCTCCAACAAGTCTCCGAGAAGCATGCCTTATTTTATCCGGTGTCTTATACAAAATCAACAAGTTATATGTACATCAGGCCTTGCACATATGCATTTGCACGACCATTTGATCTCATCCAACTTAGCCGTGAAGATGTACAATACGGAGAGGATTGAACTTAACTAGTCATCCTTGCCCTTCATTGCTTGTCCCCTCGCAATGTTGCGAACACCTTGATCACCCATGTCGGCGATGACCTGAAGGCACATCCCGAGCTCCTCGGCCGCGCGCTGGTTGCACGCCCGCCTTACATAGTTACATTCATGGCTTCATCGCCATGTCGTGGCACGCGTAGAAAGCAGTCTGATTTCTGCCTGAACACGGAAGATATCTCGGTGTGGACAGCTAACCCTGTCGTCACTCGTCAGTAGTTTTAGTTATTAAGCTAGATAGTGTCGGTTTTTTCTTCATTTAAGTTCAGTCGTCAGTTAGGCTCGAGTTAATAGCGTAAAACCACCACTTTGCTTTCGCAAAAAAAAACCCACCAGATTTTGCCAGGTTTTTAGCCGAATGCACTAAAACTCAATTTCAAACGAATTCACAGCGATTCTGACATGCCGACCCCACCCTGTTGATGACAGATTTAGGTAAATTAGTGTACAAAATACTAGCAATAACACTTAATTAATTGTAGTTTGGATGATAAAGTATGAGAGATGAGGTTTAATTTTCCTGGTGAAGATAACTTGGAGAGAACTTTGAGCAGATCAAACATAATTGTATTAAATCTGTTAGCTCTAATTAAAGGACATGGATATAGAATTAGAAACTAGATGTACTATGTTAAAGAAAAGGGCGAAGGGAAGAAAGAAATGGAGATTACGTGTGAATCAACAGGGTTGGTTGAAATGTCAAAAATCGCTATCAATTCAGTTGAAATCGAATATTAGCGCATTCGGCAAAAAACATGGCAAAATCTGATGGTTTTTTGTCCCGAGAACACGAAGTGGTGGCTTTCGGTGAATTTCGTTCTCAAAGTGGTGGCTTTATACTATTAACTCGATAAGCTCAGTTTAGATTGATAGGTCATGTAGGATTGTAGGGAAGGGAAGACAAGAGGAGGTGTTTTGGCTCTCAGGTGTATATGAACCTATTATGAAAATGCATAAAAAAACCAATTTCAATTGTCAAAAAATTCAAAAAATAAATTTAGCATGTAGATCTGGACATTCTATATTGGCACACAAGTTTTTGACAACAAAGAACATTTTATGTTGCATCGGTAAAAAAGACAAAAATATGTTCTGTAAATAGTGATATGTTCATACATAAATTTGTCTTTTTTATATAAGACATAAAAAATGTTCTTTTCTTCTGAAAATTTGTGTACAAACATAATATGTCAAGATGTACATGCAGAATTTTTGTTCTGAATTTTTTAACATTTTAAAATATGTTTTTCAATAATAGGTTCATTTGCTCCCGTGAGCCGAAATGGATATCCGAGGGAAGACATGCACAATTGCCTTCTATAGATAATTTACTATATGGTTGTAAATTTTCGTTCAGATTGGTGTGGGATAACTTTGAGGATAGGCTCATGATCTCCGAACAAAACATGTATATGGTGATGGTTTTTTGTCCCGACACTGGTAGGAAAAAGGGCTTTAGTACCGGTTCCAGAGGCCCTTTTGTACCGGAAAACAAACCGGTACAAAAGATTCGGGACAAAAGGCCCCCCCTCTTTGGTACCGGTTCATTACAAACCGGTATTAAAGGGGCCTCCACGTTGGCTCCCAGGGGAGTGCAGGCTAGGGACCTTTGGTACCGGTTTGTAACATGAACCGGTACCAAAGGAATTTAGGGTTTAGGGTTTTAATTAGGAGGGGTTTTTAGGGGTATCGGACCATTTCATCGTACGAGGATCGCGTCGATGCACCAGAAACGTGTTTCGATTTAGGAGTACATGAAGATCAAGGTAATGCATATCAACTTGGTGCATATAATATAACACATGTAATTGCATAAGATCGCAAATTAAGTAGTACATGCATGAAGATCGATCTTCATGCATAGTGGTACTCTCCGAGGCATACTATCTATTACATGTAGCATAGTGGTACTCTCCGAGTCAAACTATATATTACATGTAGATCTTCATTCATAGTGGTACTCTCCGAAGTTAGGTATGACGTCCCGAAGGAAAAATCCCGCCAATTCCTCACCAATTGCTTTGAAGCGGTGCTCGATTGGGAGGCTGTCACGCTTTCTTGCCAACTGTAAAAGAATGAGATTCAAATGAATACATGAGCTATATATATATATATATATATATATCAAATCACAATCAAACAATTATGACTGAAACTTAGCACAAGTTATGGTAACAAAATAAATTTGTCAATATTGTTTTCGTACCTCTCTATTCCTTTGATTATTCGTTCTCTCGCTGACAATCTTATGGATGTTCTCGCAAACATAGTATCCACATAGATTAGTCCCCTCAGGTTGTTTTGCGCATTTCTGTACAAGAATATAATTCAATCAAATAATAATCAAGTATGATAAAGGTGTGTGGACCTAGGTAGTAGTACTTACTTTGTTCGCACGCCATATCAGCTTCGGTTTCCATCCACCGGTCGGATCTTCCTGGATGAACGTTTGCCATACGCTGCCCGACAAAAGAAAATGCATAAAAGAGTTATTAATTTGTTGATATCAGGAAATTAACGAAAAAACCGATAAGAATTAAAATTACCTTTTGAGCATATCAAAAGCCGACTTGTATAGTATAGGCTCTTTGGTTAGTGAGTCATAGACTTCAACATCTCCATCGTACATTTTAATGACTATAAGAATAAAGTGGAATCTGCGCACGTTTAAATATGCAGTGTCATAGATATAAGTCATCAGTTAAAATTTTAACATATGGTGAGCAAAATAGAATGTGTTATAAGACAGTTACACTTACTTGAAGTTGTAAGGCCAAAGTATTATCTTTTTGTCACGTTGTCGCTTCAAAAACCTTAGCAAAGTCTCTGGTGTATCCTTGTTAAAGATGGGATCTTCTATGGTTTTTTCATGCATTGTATCTGGGTCAATGAACCCAATGTCCGTGATTTCATCCCTTTTGCATTCGAGCTTCTTCGATCTGCATAATATAGCGCACAAAAGATTAAATTGAGGATAATTTGCAGACAATGAATGAGCAGAGCTAAAGGCTTCTCAAATTATATTAATAAATCACTTACAGACAATAGCAACTGATGATAGATTTGTCGATGGCCCGGAGATTGTATAACTGAAAAAGTTCGAGGAAGTCAACGCTCACAGAGTATTCTTGGAAGTAGTGCTCATCCTTAACTCGCACCATGATACAATCAATCCCTCTCTTTGTGGCATTAGTGTACCACGCATTCAAATTACGCATACATGTTGGTAGCGACCTGATATTCTCGACCAGATCTTTCCCTTGAACAAATTGATATACTACTTCAGCGATGGGGTAATCAATTGTGTTTTGTCGAGAACTTTGAACGGCCTTCTCGTCAAACACCTTGAGAGGGGGGACCGATTGAACGGGTTGTTCTCCGAGCTGGTACACTTGTTTCCTAGTTTTCGCCGAGACCACCGATTGATCGGGTTTTTTCACCTCCACCATAGCGTCATACGACTTTTCAATAGAATGCCTATAGTCAGATGGCGGCGATGGTGGAGGGTCATATAGATTCTCAACGGTACGAATAACTTTCACCGGATCTAGAGTCTTCTCAAAAGGTATCTCTGGCACTTTCTTAGCAAAATGTTTTGCCATCTCGGACTTAGAGATTTCGCTGGATTCCTCGATAGTTCTTTCCCAAGGTAACTTCTCGATAGGCGGCAGTGGTTTCTCCTTTCTAGGTCTCTTCCTAGGCGGCGTACCGTTCCGCTTAAAAAACGCAGTCTTACGCGGAGGATCTCGAGATGGTGGACTCGCGCTGGGGTCCCTCTCCGGTAGGTGTGGACTTTGCTGCTCATGTGGACTGCTACCAGGCGGAGTCGATGGCCATTGCTGCTCATGTGGAATTTGCTGCTCATGTGGACTGCTACGAGGAGGAGTCGGTGGCCTTGGCAAAAGGACGATGTATTTCTTGGACCATATGGCGAAACCGCGCTTGACATCGGCCAGTGTCTTCTCTTCGTCACCTCCAGGAAAATCAAGGTCCATTGTTTCAAAACCCGGAACAACGTCATCCACCCCGACACGAACACAGCCAGCTGGAATGGGCATATGATGGTGCATTGCTCCATCTTCATTTGGGTAAACATAGCCGACCGCCACCTTAACGGACACGTTCCTCATTTGCACATGTAGCTCGCAGTCTGTCTTCTCCGTGACATAATCCACGGGGTAGCTTCCTGCACATTCAAGATGCGAGGAACCCACACTGCTTCTTCGCTGAGATGGGGCGGCATCGGCTTGAGGATCTTGTATAAACAGCGGCTGATCAGGTGCCCTCTGATTTTGCTCAAGCACCTCCACCCTATTTATCAATTCCGCTAACCTGTCTAAGTCTTGCTTTTTCTTTCTCGAACGGCTTCTATAAGTGTCAGCGCACTCCGGCCATGCTTCCTTCATGGTGACACCTGGGAGGGCTCGTATCCGTCCAACGTGTTCCGCATTCCCAAGAGCGAGTGTCAGCTCGTCATTCTCTCTATCGGGAATGTACTCTCCCTTTCTAACTTTTTCAATTGCATCTATAAGCTGCGTCGTGATTGTATTAACTTTTTCCTTCCATTTTCCCTTTGCAACGATCTGCCCTGTCTTTGGGTCCAACCCTGCCCCATGCGCGAACAACCAGAACTTGGACCGGTCGGGCCAGTCCCATGTCTGTGGAGTGATTCCTGCCTCCATCAGTTTAGCTTCAAATGCTCTCCACTTTGGAATGGCAGTCTTGTAGCCACCTGACCCCAAATGATGGAAATGTTCCTTCTTTGAAGCATTTTTCGTATTTGTGACTGATCGGGACACAGCAGTAGAAGATTTCTTATAGCTCTTAAATGCGGGCCAGTGATCTTTTATCTTCACTAGACTTCCAGTGAATACTGGATCTTTATCTGCATATCTGGCCCATAAATTTTTCTTCCAGGTCTGGAATTGTGTGGCCATCCTCTTAAGAGTCCATTCCTTGACTTTCTTCTTCTGGCCTTCCGTCATGTCTTCCGGTAGGCTAAAGTGTGTCAGTAGACTGTCCCAAAGAAAAAGCTTTAGAGTATCATTGACATAACTAGCTTCAGGCCCCGCGTTCTTCGGCTTATGCCACTCTACAATGCTGATCGGTACACGGTCCCTAACAAGAACTCCAGCCTGGTTTATGAATTTACGGCAGTGCTCTTTGGGCTCCACCGGTTGACCACTAGCCTTAAATGCGGTGAGGGCTAACCTACCCTCGCCCTTTAGACGTTGCGTCGGGCCTCGTTGCTTTTTAACAGATTTGCTCGATGATCCAGAAGGCTAAAAGAAAAATGATTCGTTAATAAGTGTAATACAAATAAATCAATGCATCAAGTGATGAACATATAGCCTTGATATACACCTCGCCGAAGTTTATTAAGGACACTTCGTTGTCTCTTCTTTCTTCAGACTCAAGTCCCTCACCGATATCGTTCAAAAATTGTGAGCCGAAATCATCGTCATCTCCATCGGGTTCTCCATTGGGTTCCGGTCCACGGGCACTCTCAAATATCATTTTCTGCACCATTTCTTCTCGCTCCTCATCTCGGATGAAGGTCTCGTCCTCCATAGCTCAATGTCACTGCAAAATTAAGTGCAATTATTATTCTCGGTCCTCATCTCGGATGAAGGGGACTATGTCATTTTAAGTTATCACAATTATCAATATGTAGATCTTATGACCATTCAAAATTGGTTATTACGAACACCTAATATTTCTCTATTTTGGGATTCTGAATTTTTTGGGGCATCTTTTACAATATTCACCATTCAAAATTGGTTATTACTAACACCTAACAACCATCACATATAACAAAAATTATAAACCAGAGGAGTTGCATTGCCAAAAAATAAGACATGAATGTCTCATGCAATCTACTCTTTTGCATTAGAAGCTTTCCAGATCGCAACAACACTTTACTAAACACACGGCCATGAGTCAATATATTGAGAATGCTGTACAATATATTTTCATATACAACTTTTCATATACAACTTTTCATATACAACTTTTCATATACAACTTTTCATATACAACTTTTCATATACAAGATTTCTAGTTGACATGGTCACTGCAACCGGGAGGCTGCTGAGAGCACTAAACTTGAACATATACTTACCCAACAGCACACCAGCTTGTATTCCACAATCAAATTTGAGATCATACATTTCACATGCAAGCATAATTGGCTCATTGCACAACACATACATTTCATTGCAGTATATAACCTACCCTCATACTAAGGAGAGACTTGGTTTGCCAGAATAAATAAGATGGAAGCAGTAAACACAAGCTTAAACCCCGAAAACACCCAAAAATATTGAATTCGAAAATTAAAGTTATCAACGTGCACAATAGGTACTGACCATGCTACTAACTAACAATAAACACATTCTATATATATGCAGCTGCATAGAATTCGTTACCTGATGAATTAGAAGTTAGAACAACAGCAGGCCCTAAGATGCAATTTAACTAAACAGCTCTTAGTTCTTCAGGATTGAACCATGCTCAAGATAAAATTCTAGACCAACTAAAAGACCATCTTATTTGCGCTTTATACAAGCATACAAACCTAATGGTTCTGTTATTCAGGGCTCCATGTTGCATGGGAAGCAACAAGGAGGCTAGCAGCATCCGCAATCGAAGCCAAACGTCATTACTGATTAGCAAAGACATATACACGCATGCAAGGAAGCAAACTGTGTCTTAGACGGGAGCAAATTTGCTTTTCATTGGAAGCTATGCATTCCTTATATTCCATTAGAAGCACTGAAATATAATGGAAACATTTTCCTTATATTCTATTGTTGCTGGGGAAAAAATCCTATATTGTTGGGAAGCATTCTCTAGTCTATGGGAACAATATTTTGTAACAATTCAAACCAATTAGACAAATATTTCTATTACATTGTAGCAAATTTCATTCTCAGGGGAAGCAAATTCTTTGGTAAATGAGAACACATGTTTTGTAAGAAAAGGGTAATTTCACATTATATATATACTACCAAAAAGATGCATGCATGGTACACACATTCTATCGAATCCGGAAATTGCAGGATTAGGCGTGATCCTTGGAAGCAGTTATTAGGAAGCAAATCAAGGAAATTAATTGCTGGTGCATGCAATCAAGCTATTGATCGGACGCTGCACATAGTCTACATCCTACGGCAGAATAGGAGTCCGATGAAACACTAAAATCGGGATCCGATTCCTAGCGGTGCCCTTACAACAATTGACATCAAGGCGCAAATTAACTACATAGTTCTTAGCTCTTCAAGATTGAACCATGCTGACAACAAAATTCCAGACCACCTAGAAGACCATCTTAGCTATGTTTTATCCGAGCACACTGGGCATATAAATTATCACTCCATAGGATCAAATTACTATAATGCAAAACGTAAAAGAGTCCATCACATGCCGCTCAAATCATATTGGAATTATAGTAAACTGGATCATACTTGAGATAGAGTTTCTTATTACAGTTCTCCACATAGTGCATGACAATGTTTTGCTTGTCAAGCCCGTGACCTGGTTTTAAGCTAACACAATAAGATCAAATGCTTACTATTTACACATCACTGTGATAATGCTTCTAGTATTATTAATTCATGAAATTGATTGCTGGACGTTACTCCACTGTGATAAGCTAACACAATAAGATCAAATGTAGATGTGCCACCTGAGAAGGAATCCACCTGCGAGACGCACCTGTGAATCGGCCGGGTTGCAGCAGGACGAGGAGGAGGAGGGGGGCAGTGGCGGCAGCGCGGTCTCGGGCGACGGCGGCGCGGCGGTCTCGGGCGACGGCGGCGCGGCGGTCTCGGGCGACGGTGGCGTCTTGGGCGGCGGCAGCGCGGTCTCGGGCGACGGCGGTCTCGGGCGACGGCGGCGTGTGCTCGGGCGGCGACGGCGTGTCCTCGGGCGGCGACGGCGTGTGCTTGGGCGGCGGCTAGGGCGACGGCGACGGCTAGGGCGGCGGCGGCTAGGGCGGCGGCGTGTTTTCGCTATGGCGTCTGTGTGTGTTTTTCCGCCGATGGGATGAAGAAAAAGGCCTAAGGGCCTTTAGTACCGGTTCCTGTTACTAACCGGTACTAAAGGTCACCTTTAGTACCGGTTCGTAACAGAAACCGGTACTAAAGATATTTACGGAAATTATATTCGCGCTATTAACCTTTGGTACCGGTTCTTTCCACCAACCGGTACCAAAGGTTTTTTCTTTTTCTTTTGCTTTTTCTGTTGCTTTTCGTTCTGTTTTCTGAAAAATTCCTACAAGTGTTTATATCTTGCATACTTAATATCTTTTAATCCACAACTCGAAATAAAAAGTATTTTATATGAAATTTTATCAGAAAAATGTGAAGAATCTGAATATAACATTCATAAACCTGTTTGCATCTTGCATCATGTAATGACATGGTAGTTTGCATATCACTTAATACATAACATATGGAGCACTTGGGAAATTACCAAATATGGTTCCCCGCTTCATTTAATTTTGTGTAGATCACCTATACCTTGTTTTGCCATGTTAAACAACATTTAAATTGTCACGTAGTAAAACAACTTGAACCATATTTGTGTATGTCGGGATTCCGATTCCGCTTAATTTGAATAGATTGCATTGCATCATATTTACCATGTCATGCATGCATTCATATGATCATGCCGATTCTTTTGCCGTAGTAGTAAGTGTTGCATCCGTTGTTTGTTGTAGCATTTTGCTTCTTCGCGAATAGGCCGTTCGATGGTGATGTGAGCAACGACAAGTTCTTCGGAAGTTTCTCGACAATCTTTTCAGGCGAGCCCTTTTCTCTCTACCCATTTATACTTTTGCTCTCGCTAGCTCTATATTCTAGCCTTGTGTCACGATGCTTTCCTGTTTGATTTCCTGTTTTCTTTTGATTACTTATATTTGATTAGTTATATTTGATTTCCTGTTTTCTTTTGATTAGTTATGTTTGATTTTCTTTTTGATTAGTTATATTTGATTTTTCTGTTGCAGTTTCTATTGATAATATGTTCGCTTAATAATTAAGTGTCGGTTAGCGTGGCGGCACGCTGCGTCCGTGAGAGGAAAAGGGCGGGAAGAAAAGGGCGGAAAGAAAAAGGCGGAAAGAAAAAGGGCGGGAAAACGATTGAACAGGAAAAGAAGTACATATCTCAACTGAAAATTAAGATACATGGCCGGATTAGGTCATAATCGGCCGAGCTTGTTTTTGAATGTTGGAGTGATTTAGTCATAGTCGTGCCTAGCCCTATAAACGTCGCCACTGTAGTCGTCGTAGTCGCCGGTGTCATCGTCGCTGGCATCGGGGTCGCGGTAGTCGAACCTTGACTGGTGAGCACGCGTGGGCTGAGACTGAGGGTAGCGTAGGCGGGGGCCACGGTAGGCCATGACGCTCTGGAGAGTCCGGCCGCGCCACCATAGCCGACGGCCGGCCTCGTTGAAGTTCGAACGAGGCGAGACGTCCTCCTCGTGCCTGGCAAGCGCACTCTCACGCCGATTGATGAAGAAGGCGTCCCAAGTCGGGCTGTAGTCGGGATGCCACTGAGGATTCCTCCGCTGCTCTGGCGTGAGCTCGAAGTAGTAGTGGTTCGTGATGGCCATCTGGCGCGCCACACCTACAGGGACAGGAGGGACCGGTACGCCTCCGACGCTCAGCATCCAGCCGGTGGGGACGCGGTAGCCCGGCGGGCAGGGGTAGTTTGAGGCGCAAAGCGCCTCCGCCTCCTGGGGGGTTAGAGATACGATGGAAGCCATGGAAGAGAGTGATGAGGTTTGCAGATATGAGTCTAGATGTGATATGTAAATGGAGGCCAAGCCTACATATATATAGTGAAAAATGGCGGGAAGACGGAGGCGGGAAGCGGTGGAAAGCGCGGGAAGAAAATAGGCGGGAACCTTTAGTCCCGGTTTTTGTGTCATCTAACAAAACTGTCGGTGGGATAAGGACGTGTGGGTAACCTTTAGTCCCGGTTGGTGGGTGCAACCGAGACTAAAGATGTCGGCAGGATAAGGACGCGTGGGTGGATGCACTGCTCGATGAGATAAGGACGCGTGGGTGGACACACGATGCCCCTGTTGGAGGAACAAGACAAAGTAGAGCGGTGGAAAGCGCGGGAAGAAAATAGGTGGGAACGCAGTGGCGCGGGGAACCATCTAACCTTTAGTCCCGGCTGGTGGGTACAACCGGGACTAAAGGTGGTTTTTGTGTCATCTAACAAAACTGTCGGTGGGATAAGGACATGTGGGTAACCTTTTAGTCCCGGTTGGTGGGTGCAACCGAGACTAAAGATGTCGGAAGGATAAGGACGCATGGGTGGATGCACTGCTCGATGAGATAAGGGCGCGTGGGTGGACGCACGATGCCCCTATCGGAGGAACAAGACAAAGTAGAAGCGGTGTCGTGCCTATAAAAGGAGCATCGATACGCCATGGCAAGCAGCTCAACAAGCCAACCTAGAAGGTAGGGAGAGTTTCATTCCCATGGATGGAGGACAGGGTTGGGAAATCTCCCGTGGTGGAGTTTCTCGAAGATGTCGTTGGTGCTCACGCCCTACGGCATCTTCGGAAGCTCCGCCTCAGAAAAATTTCCCTCATACAATAACATCATTACACAAAAATCCATATTGACATACACAAGTTATGATCCCTATCTAGTCTTCTGAGTTTTCTTCTTGTGTTTCCCTTTCTTCTGATTGCAACGCAGCCATGGACAATCTTCATTATTTAAAATGATGCTTGGGTCAGTTTTCACCTTGAAGGGTGGAATATCATCAAACTTATTATAATCTTCTGACATGTCTGTCTTGTCCTCTACTCCCACGATGTTTCTTTTTCCTGAAAGAACTATGTGGCGCTTTGGCTCATCGTATGATGTGTCCTCTTGCCTTTCTTTTCTTTTTTTCGGTTTGGTAGACATGTCCTTCACATAAAAAACCTGAGCCACTTCACTGGTTAGGACGAATGGTTCGGTGTCGTACCCTAGAATCTTGAGATCCACTGTAGTCATTCCGTACTGTGGGTCTACCTGTACCCCATTTTTCAGGTTGAACCATTTGCACCGGAATAAAGGGACCTTGAAATTAGGTCCATAGTCAAGTTCCCATATCTCCTCTATGTACCCATAATATGTGACCTTCTTCCCATTGTCCTCTGCTGCATCAAAGCGGACACCACTGTTTTGGTTGGTGCTCTTTTTATCTTGGGCGAATGTGTAAAATGTATTCCCATTTATCTCATACCCTTGAAATGTCGATATAGTCGAAGATGGTTGCTTGGCCAACAAGTATAGCTGTTCTTCATCAGTGACATTCATGAGCCGTGTTTGCAACCAACCGCCGAAAGTCTTCATGTGTTCTCCATCAATCCAATCTTCATGTTGCTCCGGGTATTCAGAGCGTAAAATATTCTTGTGTTCCACTTTGTATGGAGCCACCAAGCTGGAATTATGTAGAATTGTGTAGTGTGCTTGAGTGAAAGAATGTCCGTCCATACACATTGTTGCTTTCTTTCCTAGCGTGCCTTTTCCACGCAGTCTCCCCTCATAGCGCGATTCAGGAACACCGATCGGCTTAAGGTCAGGAATAAAGTCAACACAAAACTCAATGACCTCCTCTGTTCCATAGCCCTTGGAGATGCTTCCTTCTGGCCTAGCACGGTTATGAACGTATTTCTTTAAGACTCCCATGAATCTCTCAAAGGGGAACATGTTGTGTAGAAATACAGGACCGAGAACACTAATCTCTTCGACCAGGTGAACGAGGAGATGCGTCATAATATTGAAGAAGGATGGTGGGAACACCAACTCGAAGCTGACTAGACATTGCACCACATCCTTCTGTAAATTTTGTAGAGTTAGTGGATTGATCACCTTCTGAGAAATTGCATTAAGGAACGCACATAGCTTCACAATGGGTACTCGAACATTTTCTGATAGAAGCCCCCTCAATGCAACCGGAAGTAATTGTGTCATAATCACGTGGCAGTCATGAGACTTTAGGTTTTGAAACTTTTTCTCTGACATGTTTATTATTCCCTTTATATTCGATGAGAAGCCAGACGGGACCTTGATGCTACTCAGAACTTCAAAAAAGATCTCCTTCTCTTCTTTGGTAAGAGCGTAGCTGGCAGTACCTTGATACTTCTCTGGATTCAGGTTGTTTCCTTCGTGGATACATTGCTGGTCGTGGCGTGCATCCGGTGTATCTTTTGTCTTCCCATACACGCCCAAGAAGTTTAGCAGGTTCACGCAAAGATTTTTCGTCACGTGCATCACGTCGATTGCAGAGTGAACCTCTAGGATTTTCCAGTAGGGTAGCTCCCAAAATATAGACATCTTCTTCCACATGGGTACATGTCCGTCAACATCATGCGGAACAGATTGTCCGCCAGGACCCTTTCCAAAGATCACTTTTAAATCCTTGACCATATCATATATAACATCCCCAGTAGGGCGGGTAGGATTCATTTGGTCTTCTGCCTCACCTCTGAAATGCTTTCCTCTCTTTCTTACTTGATGTTGTTTTGGAAGAAATCGACGATGCCCCATGTACACATTCTTGTTTCTCAAATATATACTGTCAGTCTCACCTAAACAGTGTGTGCATGCATTGTATCCCTTGTTTGACTGTCCTGAAATGTTACTAAGAGCAGGCCAATCATTGATGGTTACAAACAACAACGCTCGTAGGTTAAATTCCTTTTGTTCGTGCTCATCCCAAATAGGTACACCTTCTTCACGCCACAACTGTAAAAGTTCTTCAACCAATGGCCTCAGGTACACATCAATGTCGTTGCCGGGTTGCCTCGGGCCTTGGATGAGCACTGGCATCATAATAAACTTCCGCTTCATGCACAACCAAGGAGGAAGGTTATAGATACATAGAGTCACTGGCCAGGTGCTATGACTGGAGCTCTGCTCCCCGAAAGGATTAAAGCCATCTGTACTTAGACCAAATCTTAAGTTCCTTGCGTCATCTGAAAATGACTTGTACTTTCTATCGATTTTTCTCCACTGCGATCCGTCAGCGGGGTGTCTCAGCATCACATCTTTCTTACGGTCCTCTTTGTGCCATCGCAACAACTTGCCATGCTCTTTGTTTTGGAACAAATGTTTCAACCGTGGTATTATAGGAGCATACCACATCACCTTCGCAGGAACCTTCTTCCTGTGGGTGGACTCGCCCTCAACATCGCCAGGGTCATCTCGCCTGATCTTATACCTCAATGCACCACATTCGACCGCCTGTTTGCCTCCGCCACGTTGAGAAAATAATGCATGCCAGTAATGAAGTCGGGATGGCATCGGTCACCGTACATCCATTGTCGATTCATCTGCATTATATAAGTATATCAAAAATCATTAATTACACATCATCATGGATATATGAGTGACCAACTTAATTAATATTCAAGTTCATCACATGAAACTAAGTTTTTTTTATTAAAAAAAAGAGGCTCACCGAGGTGGTACAGTGCCGGCTAGGGGAAGACGCTGGCGATCGACGGCGGTGAGGACGGGGACGATACTAAAACCTACAAATCATACTTTAATTTGAGCTCAATTGCATACAAAAAGAATGAAATCCCTAACTTATGCATTTCATCAAACACCTTGCTAGCACTAGAAAAATAATACGAGTTAAACTAGCAAAGAAATGAGCTAAATTAGGAACGCCGGAAGAAAGGATGATATTGCTAACCCTTAGATAGATGGGTGCCGTCAATCTTGATAAAATGGTGGATAAAAATGAAGATTTATTGGAGTGTGAGAGGTGCAAAATGTTTGGAAATGTGAGAGAGAAGAAGGGAAAATGGATGCAGGGATGATCGGGTGCAAGAAATAGGGCAGGGGCCCTTTAGTACCGGTTCTTCATATGAACCGGTACTAAAGGTTCAGCTTTGGCCCACTAAAAACCTTTAGTACCGGTTCCTAGTATGAACCGGTACAAAAGGACCCCATCGAACCGGTACTGATCTTGCTCGGCCGAGTCGGCGAATAAACCGGTACTAATGTACCCTTTAGTACCGGTTCATACGGGAACCGGTACTAAAGGCGTAGACCGTTGCCCATTTTTCTACTAGTGCGAGAACGCGAAGTGGTGGCTTTCGGTGAATTTCGTTCTCAAAGTGGTGGCTTTATCCTATTAACTCAGTAAGCTCAGTTCAGATTGATAGGTCATGTAGGATTGTAGGGAAGGGAAGACATGCACAATTGCCTTCTATAGATAATTTACTATATGGTTGTAAATTTTCGTTCAGATTGGTGTGGGATAACTTTGAGGATAGGCTCACGATCTCCGAACAAAACATGTATATATGGTCGTATGCAAAAATAAGAACAAGTACGTACGTCAAAAATAAGACTCCGATGCATCTCTGCTTCAGAGAAGAGAGATATACCTATGCCTCTCTCGCAAGATCTTACGGAATAGACACTTGAGAGAGTAATAAATTAATTAGGAGATCGACTCGTGTGGATTCCAATCCATAATCTTACGAGAAACCACAATAGAAACATAAAAAGTACATAAAATGTCTAACTAATCTAGATCGAGACATTCCCTCGTCGTGCATGGCTCCTGTGAGCGCCTGCAGCTGCGCAGCTCCATCACTAGTGGGAAACAGGGCTTTAGTCCTGGTTTGTGCGGGGCTTTAGTACCTGTTGCTCAACCAGGACCGCACAATTGGGACTCGAGCCCCCTGTTTAGTCCCGGTCGCGTTACGAACCGGGACTAAAAATTCACCACGTGGCGGCTGGAAGGCGCTCGGGGCCTAGGACCTTTAGTCCCGGTTCGTAATACGAATCGGGACTAGAATGCTGGAAACGTGGTAGCTTCTCCTCTCTCTCTCTTTGTACCTTTTTATTTATTTCTCTGCATTTCAATTCTTATGTTATTCTTTTAATTTTGTTCTCTATTCAATTTTTTGGTTCATTTCAAACAAGTTTTATGGAATTAGGAATCAACGTACTGCATTGTAGTTCACTAGTTCTTATTATAGTAGCTAACTACGAACTATATTTGTTCAAGAGCTAATAAAAAGCTGCTCCATCATTCTTGTATGATGAATTAGTTCAGTATGTAATGTTGGCTTAGGATAGAACATGCAATGTAAACTCAGCTTGCTTACTCTCCTAAATTCATGCTCATGTAGTTTAGATCTCTAGGGATCTAGTAGGGCGACTACGCGGGCTAAATGTTTGTTTCCGGCTAGGTCACCGCTTTGTGTAGTTTAGGCTGACACTTATAATTGTCAATGTTGCAGTATCATGGTCCGTGTTTCACTTTTCCTGTTGAATGCCATTAGCATCTTGATTGTTTGTGTAGTCAGTTTGGAACATGACTAATGATTTCTTTCGCTGTTAAATGCCATACCCTAATAAATCTTGTTTGTGGCTGGGTCACCCTTTTCTAGCTACTAGAATGCACGCTATAGAGGTCGTGGACCTTAGGAGCTTGCTTTGGCTACAGCTTACATGTCTGCTTTTGAACTTTGCCAAGTCGACTATCAGCTTTCATCAAGGAATTGTATTTTTGTTAATGGGTGTGATATATTAATACTCCTATACTGTTGTCTTGGCTATTTTTGGCACAGAATTTTGAAATGATGTTTCAAGTTAAGTCTTGTTTGCTGTCTGATGGCCTGTGACATTAAGACTGTGAACTATTCTTTGCTGCCTGAAAAATAAATTTTGAATTGGAGCAAGCTATATATATGAACATGAATCGTCTGAGAGTTTGTGATGGTATTAGATTTTGTGGCGCTAGGATTTTGTGGGAGACTTCTCTCCTTTTTTTTGTTGATAAAATGCAGAGTAGTCTCTTTCCAAGCTAGCGCCTAATAAGTGCTTAATTTTCCTCCAATTAATTCTCTCGTTGATAACAACCTTTAGCCCTCGCTTATAGGATCCAGCTGCACACCCGATCAGAGGGAGACTTTTTTGTTTAGGAGAATTGACTAATTAATGAGCTGTTTTATAGGAGGAGATGAACGGTGGTCGGGGTAACTTCAGGAGAATACAAACTTCACCCTGCGCTTTCTTTTTTTTGTGCAAAATTAGAAAACAATTTACTCCTTAATCAACGGAATTGAGGGTGTACTAGCAGCTAGGGTTAAAACATAGTCATTAAAACCAGAATGATTCATGAGATTGATATGAAAAAAAAATCCAGGATTTATAGCTGCTGTTTCCATACATGATGCCTCATCTAACGTGATTAGGGTGATTTATATCCCATCTTTTCCCTCTCTAAGCGTCCTACCTGCCTCTCCTTCCTCATCCAAATTTTAAACTAAACCTGGCCCAGGACTTTACCAGGCGCCATCCGCATGCAAAGGGAGACCAAAAATTATCTTTTTTCCCTCCATTAATTGGCGCCTCTCCTCCCTCTCTCAAAATTCAAAATCTCAAGACTTCTCTCTATAAATACGAGACACCCGTCAATAGTCGCGTGCGGTTAGCGCGTGACTTATGACTTGGATCTTGGGCTTGGGCGCGGACGAGACCGAAGCGTGATTAGCGATCAGCTGGCAACCAAATTCATGGCGGCCGTGGACGAAGGCGTCATCGTGAGGGCTCACCGGGTAACCAACATCTTCACTCCACGTAGGATCTATTCCAAAAAAAAAATTCCTTGCAATGATTAATGGGAGGAACATTAGGAAGTAATTAGGGGCAGGTTTGGAAACATAACAATGCATTTCATATATTAAAAAAAGATAGCTACACATATGTATCTCCTTAATCCTAGCACCACAAAATTGACCGCACTTTTCGTTGGAACAGAGGCAGTTTTCTGAATGTAATTAGGGCTAATTAGGTCTCAGCCAGTTCATGGTGACTTGCTTACGCTGCTGGCGAGAGGATTTTAGTGTGCATGCATGTGTTTGCTAGCAGCAGATGGAACTCCCGCTGCACAGTTTACTACTAGCATTAGTACATTAATAATCCCCACGGCCTGAGCTCCTTAACAGCAACAAATTACATTGCATTGGCATATAAACAAGAACTGAAGAAATTATAACTAATCACAAGGACTACAGTCCCCGGTTACATATAATACCATAAATTAAAGTCCTCAAGAAATTACTAATGCCAGCAAGACAAAACACAAATTCTCACACCTCATTCCTCATAATATTAACACACTTTGCAACGGCAAACAGTACAACTAACCAAAATCCAAATCTTTGTGGACATAGCCTAGCAAACCTAGTATAGACAAGGATTTTGAATTTTATGGCCTCATTTGGTTCACAACATTATAGTATTGAGTATACAAGATGTCTCCGTCTGAGAGGAAGTCTAAGCCTAATGAGCGATTAATGACTAAAAGCTGCTTAATTCGTATCATCAGCAGTACATTATGATCCTAGACCATCAACAGCAGTACAACATGACTTCATGTATTGAGCGAGGGCTAACAGGCTATCTTATTAGTAGCGACACAGAGTGTTGGAGGACGTCAACAATTCCGGCTGGCCTCGATACATGAAGAACGCGGCACGACTCGACGAGAAGCGCCGGCTAGAGACCGAGCGGTTCCTCGCCGCTCATGCCTTGGCCAACAGCGAGGAGCTGGCGGGGAAGGCCACCGCGCGCGCCGTCATGATGATGAAGCAGGAGGCCATCAACGTGGCGTTCAGTGGCGTCGCTTCATTGCCTCCGTTGTGTCTCGTCGGTGGCGCCTTGTCGACGAGCTCGGTTACCTCAACACCGAGCGGTCGCCCTCCTGCACTCGAGCTCAACACGCCTGTCGCGCATGCTCCTGCGCTGGGCGCCCACGGTCGGGGCGGCGTCCCGCTCTCCCGGTTTGGCGATCTCCGACCCCCTTCGGGATTCCCAAGGCTAGGTATCGACCTCAACCGCACACCGTCGACAGGGTGCGGCATCCTGGTAGGCTTGAAGAAGCCTCGTCGCATGTGTACTGCTGACATGCCAAGGGCAGTCAACCTGTTCTATGAAATGTCGGCGCCTACTGAAGAGGTAATGGCTCATCCCTCTTGTCAATTGGCATTGCCGGCGGCCTAGAGCGCCAGCCCATAGGCATTAATGGCAGATGCGCGTGCAGGCATTCATGGGGGCCGAGGGTGAGGTCATCATGAATGACATGATCAACGACCCGGACGAATACACCCAGGACGAGCCTGAAACCCAGGCCGAGCCCAATACCCAGACCGAGGGCTACGACATTGACACTGAGCAGCTGTTTCCATCCAATGGCATGTCCACGCAGGAGGAGATGACGGCTGCGGCATTGGCCACAACACTTGCCGGTGCTTTCCCGAAGTCAAGAGGATCAGCCAAAGGACGGCGAGCTACATGCTTGCAGAGGACAAGGTCTTTTGCGAAGCTTGGTTGGAGATATCAACCGATCCCATTTGCGGTGCCAAGCAAAAGGGATTCAGCTATTGGAGAAAGGTGGGCAAATTCTTTCACGAGCGGAGGAATATTTGTGAGAAACCATTCCAAAGCGATCGAAATGATCTCTCCCTTTCCAAGAGATGGGGCACTATCCATGCCGAGTGTAGCAAGTTCCAAGGATCATTTGAAAAGATCCAAAACAGGCAAATTAGCGGCCTCTCGGCGGTTGACATGGGAAAACCTTTTTCCTTTCTTCTCGTTGATTTTGGCATATGCATAACGCCATTGTTCATTGCCGAGTGTAGATCCTCAAGTCTTTGGAGCACTTCAAGGTGGTGTACGATAACAAGGCCTTCACATTGAGCCATTATTGGTCCATTCTCAAGGAATCCAAAAAATGGGAAGATAGCTTTCCCTTTGGCTAGAGCTGGAGAACAAGAAGGGCAAAGGCACCAACAATTCCTCAACGGGCGATGTCATCGACGTTGATGGCGAGGGGCCAGCCGCCTTGAACCTTCAGCTCCGGCCTCCAGGCCACAAGGGCACTAAGGCCGACATCGCCGTGCAGGCCGACTCCTTGGCATTCCAAGAAACCTTCAAGGAGCTCATGACAAAGAAGGAAGAGGCAACTGCCGAGAGGGAGGAGCGGCGGCCTAGAGACAAGGAGGCCACCACCAAGATCTTCGTTGATCTCCAAGAGCGGTATGTTGCCGCTGACGAGGCCATTGCCAAGGCTAGGCTACTGGAGGCCGAGTCCAAGACAAAGGCCCTGGAAGCCGAGGCCAAGGCAAGGCTCTTGAAGGTCGAGGCGAGGACCAAGCTCTTGGAGACCGATGCCACGACCAAGCTCCTCGAGCCCCAAGCCATGCTCATGGCCGAGGAGACCAAGATCATGCTCACCGACTTAGAGACCATCTCCGACCCTGCCCGACGGTAATGGTTGGAGAAAATGCAGGAGTCGATCCGAGAGTGGCAGGCTTGAGTGCCTGACAATCGCAACGACAATGGCGATGGCGATGGCAAGGGCAGACAAGAGTGCATCATTCGTGAACTTGCCATTTTTTGGACATGTTGTAGATATTGCCACATTTTGGACAATTTGGATGAGATGGCCACTCGTTGGCGTTGCCAGGATGGCAATGGCATATGTTTGCCACTTATTTGCTTGCAAATTAGTTTTATTTTTGAGTTTTAGGCTGTGCTAATCTGTTGAAACTGGCCAGCGCTGGCCAGTTTGCTGAAACTGGCCAAAACAGCAGCGCGGACAGGATGTGTCGTAGGATACGTCGCACCGCTGGGCGCCCCGGCCAGGCGGGCCGGGCCGCGACGTAAACGGACCAGGACGGACCGTTTGCGTCGGCAAGATACGTCGGCCCGCTGGAGATGCGTCGCGAGCGTAGTCTTGGAAGCTAGTATGGAAGGAATAAAGAAGTTAAGCGTGGAAAGAGTGGAACAGTATGAGGATGGGAGACCGACCAAGAAGTGAGGACCACAAGTATGTAATTTTACATGAGAATAGAGGTGACTAAAGGACCACAAGTATTAGAGTGGTAACTATGAAACATATACGCACATATACATATACACACATATACATAATACATATACACATATACGCACATATACGCGGACATACATACACATATACACACATATACGCGGACATACATACACATATACACACACATATACACACATATACATAATACATATACACATATACACACATACACACACATATACATATATATATGCACATACACATATATATACACACAAGCACACATAGGCCTTAAGAGGATTGATATGATAGTAATATCAATAAGAACTTGGGTAGGTTAGGGGCAGCTCATGCAAATAGAATGAAGAAGTTAAGTGTGCTCAACCCGGAGTAGTCTAAGGATGGGTGACCTACCGGGAAGTCAAGAAATTCGGTATGATTTAAAAATGTTCATCATGTGATAAATCATCGAGCCGATCATCTTTACTAATAATATTGCTATAGGTATGGTCCGTGTCTGTAAAATACGCTTTCAATTCACCAAAATACGTTTTCTCTCCCAGGAAACTTCATAATAATTGTACCGGTTCCGTTTCTCTGTCGGTTCTCCCGTCCAGCCGCGCGGAACGTGAGTACGTGACCGTGCTCGCGGAGGCGCAGGAAGACACTGCGCCGCGGGTGAGCAGAGAGCAGGGGTTGCGAGCTACGGACGGCCGGAGGGCTGCACTGGAACCAGGTGCAAGGTCGAACTACAGGTAGTACCGGAGGCGGACGTGGTCGTGGCTAGCAAACCCCGCTCTCTATTTATCACATCAACGGGTCACCTACGTGCTCCCGGACGCAGCCGCCCTATCCTGCGAGATCTCCAATGCCGGTGATCTAGCTTCTTCCCACGACTCATGCAAGTCACTGAGCCCCCGACGCACTCACTCAGGTGGCGCTTCCGAGTAGACTGCCGCAGAGATCCTTCCTCCGGCGACTACTCGGGTGTGGTGGCACGATGGCCCGGGCGTCCCACATGGAGAGAGCAGTGCGCGGCGTTTTCCCCTACAGTTCAAGAAGATCAGCGCACGGCCGCCGGACCATACATCCCTTGCGCGAAGAGAAAAGAAGGGACCTGGTATCGTCCCGCTGCCTCTGGCCACCAGGGTCAAGCACTCGAGCCCAGATGCTCTATGTTCTTCTAGGTGATGGTGAATATGCCACAGAACAGATGCTCCGGTGATTGGGGTGAGCGCCGGTCAGAGGTGCTCCGCTGAAATGTGATTAGAAAAGAGTGCATGTGGGGATATGGGGGTCATGGGGCTGGGGGAGGAGTTCGGGAGGAGAGCGGGGGGAAGATGGGTTGCTTCTGGATCTTGATCCACCGCTTCATCTTCTGTATTTTTTCTAAATTTCCAGTTGCACACGACTCTAAGTATTTGGTTGCACAAGGTTGCCAACAAGAGCAAAAAAACGTGAGCTTGACTAATTCAGTCTTCAACTCCTCAATCATGGATGCCTCGGGACGGGATCCTCTAACGTTGAGGAGCAACGTCAGGTGATCTACAGTAACCTGACTTCTCTTCTTACAAAATCATATGATTAAGGCTAAAACAGCTTAAATTATTTTGCATCATATAAATTTGTGTTATGCATTTAGAATAACAACATTCGGACAAAATTATGGTGTGATAAAAATTAGTTGAAACTTTTATATCTACAGTAATTATCAACAGTAAATAATTACAACTCATAATATGGTAATTATGCTACAATATCCCTGACTTTCTTACCCTTTTTTCCCTGACTTTGCTCCTCACCGTCAGAGGAGCCGGTTCCGGATGCCTCTAGGGCGAAATTGAGTAAAGCTACATGTGGACGCCTCCTTTATTCTGATCTTTGATGGTGCCATTGCCAGAAATAGTGCAGGTTATGTCATCTTCTCCATGGCGAGTATCTTGCCTAGGTGCTGGTCGGCCCAAGAAGCAGAGGCGCAGGCGTGCAGATTCAGGACTGTACTACTAGCTCTGTTCTAAAATAAGTGATATGGAGTTATTTAAATTTGCATGTATCTAGACATGTTTAGTATATAGATACATATAAATCTAGATAAATTCATATCACTTATTTTTGGACAGAGGGATTAATACATTTGATCATCTTTAGTTACATGATTCATTTGATTCGGTCTATATGTGATCATTTTTAGTTACATGATTATATTTGTTTGGCACCTTAACTTAATTGATTTTGTCCCTGCTGCCTAAATATTTATTGCACAGGAAATTAACATAAAACACGAATGGGGTGACTATATACATATATACTATCCTAAAATTGTAGGAACTTTTTTTACTCCTAATTTTAAGTTTTTGTAGCATGGTGGCACCGTATGCCTTCGGTGACCTCATGGCCGATCGCCCGAGGGGCACACTACAAGGGGCAGCTGCAACTCACACAAGGACGCGTTGGTTAGAGGTCACTGTCGAGCGTTTGCGGACACCATCGGTTAGGTTTAATTAATCATGGTGGATGACGCCGTAGCAACGCACGGGTATTCTGCAATAGAGCTACATACATCGACATTGTACGAGCGTATTATTTCTCTCGATCGTCGTCATGGGTACCCCAGCAGTTTCGATCGTCGTTAACCCACCCTCGCCGTCGCCATCTTCTTGCGAGCCCGTCATCAACCATGCACCCAAGCCGTCGCCGCCTTCCTCTTCTGAACCGGTAAACGACGTCGTATCCTCGCCGTGGTCTTCGCCTTCAGCTGCCACGTTTGCGGATGGGGTAGCCAAGTTCTTCTTCTGCGCCGTCGGGTGCAAGGACAAGTTCGACGAGGTGGAACGTGTGTGCAACCTCAACGACGATGCGGCGGCAACGGACGCCGACGCGTGCGCCAAGGCGGTGGCGGCGCTGCACAAGTGCGTGCAGGCCAGGAGCACCCTGTACGACGGGTACGCCCGTGACGCCGACAAGCTGCAATACCATCCTAGTTACTGATCAATCCAAGATCGAAGCTTATAATGATTAAATAAGTACTTAGAGCGCTATGGAGAATTTCATATTGTTCTATTTATTTTGGATTTGTTTTGCGGCTTGTTCTATTATGGTTTGATTAGATCCTTGTTTTAGATGTGTGTTATTTCAATTTGTAATGCGGAAAGTACTGGCTCCTGAATTCTCTCGTTCTAGATGGTATACATATTTTATATATGCAATGTTAATGGGATTACGGATGATTATGCATATGACCGACAGCAGTCGGTCAGCTCAAGTCTGTTTCATCGCCATCTACGAGCATATGTTTTCATCACCCGTGGTTATACCGTACGAAGTTGCAACTAACTTGGCGAACCTATCAAATACCAATATTAATTCCATGGACTTGAAAGTTTATACATGTAGATTTTACCCGGAAGTTACTTAATTTCCCAATGTATAGTTTAGTGAGATTTCAAAAATACTTGTTCTACAAAAAAGGAAGATTTACTTCATCTCAATATCACATTGATTGATCTACACAACCTTAATACTTGTGGTCTTTTTCATTCGATAATGCATACACCTAACATATATCACCGTACGAAATTTTGGCCAATTCGAGTGCATATATATAGGGTTAAAGCTCTGCCTGAGGTTAACTGGTCGCCTGACATGCATACATATCTCATTGATTTATTAGGGCGTTCGGTACGTTGAAGTGTATTTCTTAGCGGTGGCAAATGATGTAATATTTTCTAACTTAGCCTAGGAACCTAGGGGTAAAATTGAAAAAAATGACAGACGAGGAGAAGCCATATTTATTATTATTATTAAGAAAGATAGATAACAATCCTTTTTATACTGATCTTTTAATCTTCACCATGTCCTTTAAATTTCCATAATATTTTGTTGGCTATCGGATCACGTAAGTGTATCAAAGCTAGATATATAGATTTAACCAAAAAGATGCCTTAGGGCACGTACAATGTGGTGATTCAGCCTTCTCTTAGAGGTACCACATATGATTTTTGCTTAGTTGGAAGAGAGGAAAATAAGAAAGGAAAGGTTGTCTTCCCTTAGCTAAGGGATGATCCCTTACAAAATAAGAGAACACTATTTTGTGCATTGTACCATCAGTCTTTCCTTAGCTAATTAATTTATTATTAAATTAGCTATTTATCATTAATTATAAGGGATGAACACTAAGAGATGATGCATTATAGAAGTTATATATTGTGTTTTCTCTAAATAATGTGGAGGGTTAAGAGAAGACATACCTTCTCTACCATTGTACATGCTCTTATGTCTAGTGATTCCATATAAACGTACTCATGAAGCCCATCCGAGAGTCGAACATATCATAGACAACTATTAACTTCCATAATCCTCTGAAATGAAGTCACATTTATTACGTACTAACAACGTGGAAAATACTAAGCTATAAACTTCGGCATAAGAAATTTGAATTAAAATTTGGATGGAGCAAGACTAATCGGACTCTATTTTAGACTTGCACTACAATTACACTTGCATGTGCATTAAAAAAAATAGAATATTCCCTAGAAAAGCCCATGATCTGCACGTACTATAAAAGTGTTTGGAGATTCCACGTAGTATAGTGCACGTATATGTCCCAATCGAGACAGCACAATTTTGTTCTCAAACAGATGGCCGCTAAACCGTGCTGGACATGTATTTGCATCGAGATCACAATGATGTCCTCAAAGTTAGGAGGATTGACGTACATGACACGGACTAGGAAATCTTGGCAAATTAATTCCAGTCCATATACATACGCCAGCTGGGGAAAAAATCTAGCTAGGCACCAAAAAGGGATTACAATCTACCAGCCTCCTTCTTCTTTCTCGATCGTGCTTGCAATCCAGAGCTTCAGCGGAACCTTCGCTAGCTAGCTCCTCGGTCACCGGCCATGGGCGACGAGTTTGGTCCGATGATGGCGCTCATAGGCGTACAAGCCATAGCGTGCAAGCAGAAGGAGAAGGATGCGTTTTATGCGTGCAGCAAAGAGAGGGTGACGACAGCTGAGAAGATGGAGGCGTGCGACAAGACCATCGACGAGCTGCGAAGGTGCCTGCAGGTGAGCGAATTTTTTTTTTTATATTGCACTTTTTTTCAGCTTCTTTAAATGTAGCATTTATTTATAGCTAATTACAAAACTAGGACACCATTTTATCCGCCGGACGCGAGAAGGCGGAATTGTATCCGCCGGACGCGAGTAGCTGGGGGGCCCGCATGCTGGCAGGCCTGGCCGCATGCAGTCACATCCGCCGGATGCAAAAGGCTGGGGGCCCGCATGCTGGCAGCGGTGCCGGAGCCGCCGGATGCAAAAGGCTGGGGGCCCGCATGCTGGCAGCGGTGCCGCCATCCCCAAGTCCGCACGCCACGTGGCTGCCGGATTTGGCAATGGCGGCAGCCTTCAACAGTGATGTTTGTATTACGTTCAAAGGATCTTTTACCAAATCCTCGAGCAATTCTTCTAAGTCGATTGGTATCCCATCATCAGGGAAGCAACTTCTAACCATATTCACTAGTCCGCTAACACTTTTCTTGGCGACATCTTCATTATAGTCAGTGACATCTAGTCCATATAGCTTGACTTTAGTTCCGCTAACGAGAACATTATGCATTTTTATCGTTCCACTGATGCATTTCCCGGACTCCAACAACAAAAAATGATTGTTCACTGTTGAAGGCTGCCGCCACTGCTAAATCCGGCAGCCGTGCCGGACTTGGGGATGGCCTGCCAGCATGCGGGCCCCCAGCTACTCGCGTCCGGCGGATACGATTCCGCCTTCTCGCGTCGGCCTTAGCTACAAATAAATGCTACATTTGAAAAAGCTGAAAAAAAATGCAATATAAAAAAAAATTCGCTGCAGGTGAAGGCCAACGTGCTCAAGATGCTCGCGGCAAGCGCATGTCTCTTGGACAGCGGAGAATAGCTTGGCCGCTGGGCTAGGAAGCTATACAGTACATCTTCATCACGGTCAAAAGCTCGATGTGAGTTGGCCGCGTGACATGCCGGTGCATGCATAAGGACGCCTAACTAGTAACTATCTCTCAAATTTATTACTCGATCGTCAAATTGGTTCTACTGTTTGCACTTTATTATCTACTATATACTAAAAGCACAATACGGAAGTCTAAAATAGAGACACCACGTTGATCCACATCATTAGAATTATTTTAACTGTTAGATCTATAATTTTAATGGACAGGATTTAAAACAATTTACGTAACATATTTTATGGCCATACACGTGTGACACATACGTGCCAATCTGTAGGAAAGAAAAAATAAAAGAAGTCACGACGGCTTCTCCCCAAAAAAAAGAGTCCTAAGTTCTCTAAAAGAGTCATATGACCTTACGTGTACATGATTAGTAAGTTTAATGGGCAAGTGATAAAAAAACAGTTCAATGGGCAAGCACCATCACGCGTATACGTGCAAGGAAAAATACATTTAGCAATCCGGTTAGGATTCTAAGCTAGAAGAAAATCAAATTAACGCCCAGTTAAGATTCCAATCCAAACATAGAGCTTACTATTGTATGATAGTTTCTTAACAGTAAAAATATATGAATTTTAATCAGAATATAGAGTGACTAAAATATACAAAACTAATGTCTCTATGGTAGAAATTTCTAGAAAAAAATGATCAGATATATATACAATTATTCACGTACTCATCATGAGGGTACAAAAAATAGAATCGCTATCCATTTAGAGAATAACAGATTGGCACGATATAGGTTGATCACTGAAATAGGATTATATGTTGTTACAAATTTAACAAAAATGGTTCAAAATAATAATTACAATCTTAGAATAGAAATCATAATAACACATGTATCTTTGTAATTACGTGGGCTATGGAAAGATATATAAGGTATTTCTAATATCTTTGAAACTATGGGTGGATTTCATAGTAATTTTGATACAATAAGGATGATGCCATCGCATTTGTGAGGGCTACCCTTATGGGAAGTTTCATGATTTTTTATCTGAACTTCTATCCATATATATG
The DNA here is from genome assembly GCA_007115705.1 of Dactylis glomerata. Classification (NCBI taxonomy): domain Eukaryota; kingdom Viridiplantae; phylum Streptophyta; class Magnoliopsida; order Poales; family Poaceae; genus Dactylis; species Dactylis glomerata. The sequence continues at coordinate 5,183,623 of QXEO01000546.1, forward strand.
TTTATAACACACGGACCGTACTCTTTATTAAAATAAAGAAGAGAAAATTAGGCTAGACAATTCCGAGGTAAAGCAAACCACATACATTAATCTGGAGAATTTCTTTGAGCGAATGCATCTGGAGAAATAGCTGTGTGGTGGATGTCATTTGTTAAATAAAGTCCACGTGGCAAAGTTGTCGAGCCCACACCTAACGACCCCCTGGCAACTCTCGCCTGAGTCTAATGTTGTCGCCAGATTGGCGTCGTTAATCTGGTACACAATAGAAACCTTAGATTTACTTAGCCGTGGTTGATTGATCTTCATGGTTGTACGTAAAACACATTGGGCAGGTGCTCCAGTTGACATTTTATTTTAGCACACCATATTGATATTAATGCTAATTCTAACTTTATTTCTATTTATAGGTATAATGTCACTTATAGACTAGGTAACTTGAGAGATTTCATCTTTTTTTAGTTATAAATACCATGTGCTAATGACCAAACAATAATTCATCATTATAGATGGTTATTTTTAAAATAATATAATGATAATTAGTCCACATATTTATGTTGGTTATTGATAGCGGCTATAGGATCAAAGTGTTGATGTCCGATCTGGTAGCATGCAGACATATGATAACTTAAATTTGTTGCAAATACTTTTAATGCAGTAAAGATGATTGATGCCCTCGCATTTGCGAGGGCCACTATGCTAGTTTTGTCAAAAGCATGATTTTCTGTAATTTATAATCCTTCCAGTTCCTATATATTATCTAGATATGGAGAGCTCTCGTTCGTCTGCGTCACGCTGGTCTAGCGTTTCCTGTCGGTCTCTTTACAATTTTATGCAACCAGCGTAGTTATAGCAATATGAGACTTTGCTATGGAAAAGTTTTGTCTAAGCAGGGTCTCACCTACACCCTCATACTTTTTTGAATTTGTCTTTTTTTATATCTCTCAAACTATGTAACATATAGATTTCAAACTTTGTAAATCGCTGTAATATTACAACTAGAATGTGGGAAAAATATTTCTGATTTTTTTGTGAAATTTAACTTTTTCAAATATTAAAGGGATGTGTGGACCTAGCTCGTACGACTTACCTCGATCTGACGGTAAATCAGCTCAGTTTTCCATTCACCTTTAACTGTGCGTATAAACCGTTTCCAAACACTGCCGAGCAAACAAAATGAATAGATGAGTTATAGATGAACGAAAGAGACCGATATAATGCCGTAATGATTGAAATTACCTATCCATCACATCAATGATGCTTTTGTATTCATTAAGTGGTTTATTCATCGAGTCAAAGATTTGAACCCTTCCATAGTCAGGTTCAATCTTTAACAAAATCCAGTGGTAACTGCGTGCAAGTTTAATTATGTAAGTTAATAAACTCATCAATTACACTTATAACATCGAGTAAGGAAAAGTAACTGTGTATAAGATAGTAACACTCACCTGATGTTGTATGGAAAGAGTATTCTAGCTCGGTATTCCTGCATAAGTAGGAACTCTAGCAAGTTATCCTCCGTCTCCTTGCGATTCCTCTGTATCATCGCTCCGTTAACTCGATTTGGATCAATGAATCCAAGTTGGAGGTCATTCCTTTTCTTACATTCCATACTCTTCATTCTGCATAATAAACAGCGTAGTGAGGAAAATTACATGCAAAGAACGAGTTGAGCTAGAGACTTATAGAAATAATGAATCACTTACAGAACATAGGCACTGACGAGAGATTTGTCGAGCGCGTCTTGATTGAATAGCTGAAAGAATTCATCAAACTCAATATGCACCAAGTCTTGACCTAAGAAATGGTCCTTTGTGATTTGCATAAGGAGAAAATCTTGCGTGCCCTTTGCGGCTTGCAGGTACCACTTATGCAATTTTCGCATTTGCGTTGGTAGATTCATTTCAATCTCAGGTGGGACCAGACTCTTCCCATTTTCATAGTGCCGTGCTATAGGCGCCTTTGGGGTGATACCTTCATCTAGCAATTGAGAAAGAGTCAAACCAGCTTCTTTAGCAAAGTCAGCGGGATTGGGTTGAGCAACACTCCCACCAGCATCACTAGCAAAGACCTTTAGCGGGGAGATCGATTTTTTGGTCTGTGCTCCAAGCTGGGCAACGTCTCTTTTCCCTCTTGAAGTTGCGCTTGTCTTATTAGCTTATTTTTTTGCATCTACCTGCTTATCCAAACAACGCTTGTAGTCATCTGGCTTACGCAATTCATATTGCGAAGGTTGGGTAAGCATATCAAAGGCCCACTCCTTCTGTTCTAGAGTATATACCTGCTTCGGTGTAGGGGTCGGGCGTAAGGCTGCGAGCTTCCTTTTCACTTTGGCTCTGTCCTCCGCCTCAATTTCTTCAGCAGTCTTCTCGATAGGAGGAGGCGGCACCGCCTTAGCTATCTTGGCTCGTTTCTTCGGAGAGACATTGCTAGTGGACATAGCAGCGGACTTGCCACAACTCTGGGACTTACGAGTGGGCTGAGGCGGCGGAGGTGGCGGAGGCGGCTGAAATTGAGGTGGAGATCGATGTGGACTCGGGGTATGGTGGTAGTCGTCCCTGTCATCGTCGGGAGGTGGTGAATTGCGAGGACTCGGAGGAGAGGGTGGCCGCCTTGGCGCTGAGCCTGGAAACACGATGTGTTTCTTATCCCAAAGAATTATACCACCCAATACTTCTCCCAGTTTTTCCTCCTCTTCAGGTCCAGCGACGTCAAGAAGGAGGGACTCATACCCCCTTTCAATTGCATCCACCCCGACCTTAGCATAGCCAGGTCGAATCTCACGGCCATGCCAGGTTTGTCCAGGTCCAGATGGCAAGACATAGCCAACCGCCACCTTCATCGATATGTTCTTCATGGGATAATGCAGCTGACAGTCTGTCTTCTTGGTGATATCATCCACGGGGTAGTGAACCATCGGTACCTCCGTGGAAGCCACGCTGCTTCTCCGCTGAGATCGGTCGCCTGATGCATGTTCTAGGTGTTGCTGATGCTGAGTTGCCCCTTGCGACTTTAATTCCTCCAGTGCCTTCTGCTGCAGTAAATACAACTCTCTCAGCTCAGCCTGTTGCCTTTCTATGCTCTCTATCCGTGAGGCCTCCTCCTGCGCCTTCCGCTTCTTCGCTCTCTCTCGGCTTCTATAAGTCTGGCTCTCTTCGGAGAACCCAGACCTCCACGGAATAGCAGAACCCAGACCCCGTGTTCGTCCTGTGTGTTCTTTGTTCCCGAGGGCCTTTGTCAGCTCGTCGTTCTCTCTGTCCGGCTTGAACGTCCCCTCTTGAACCTCGGCGATTGTCTTGACAAGTGCTCCCAGGGGTTCAGCAATTTGTTTCTTCTCTTCAACTAATTTCCCTGTTCTCTCATCATAGACAGCTCCATGGGCAAGTGCCCAATTTCTTGACCTTCTGGGCCATTGTTCTGTTTCTGGTTCGATGCCTTTTTCTCGTAGGGCGGCCTCTTGCATATCCCACTTAGGCTCGGCCCTTTTGTAGCCACCTGGACCCAACTTATGGTGATATTTCTTTTTTGCAGCATTTGCCTGATTTTTCTGACTCCTTAGCTTACCCAGCTCTGACTCCTTGTACTCCACAAAAGCATCCCAGTGATCCCGCAGGAACTCATTGGGGCCAGTAAATTCTGGAGCTTGTCGATCGGCGTTGACATAGGCGTTCCATAACCTCTTCTTGTGGTTATTGAACTGTGCAGCCATCTTCTTGAGAGCCCACTCCCTGACTTTCTCCTTCTGTTGCTCTGCTTCTTCCAGGGACTCGGTGACCGGCAGATTGAAATGTGGAATGAGGGAATCCCAAAGTCTATCTTTCAAGACCTTGGTGACATAATTCACCGCTGCACCCTCTTCTGGCTCTGGCTGTGCTGGCTCTCCCTTTGCCGCCTTGGGCTTGTACCAATATTGAATGCTTATCGGCACCATGTCCCTGACAAGACATCCACATTGCTGTGTGAACGCATTTGCGACACTCTTGGGTTCCAACGGTTCGCCTTCACTTGAGAGACGCCCAATCGTGTAATGCTGATTCGATGCCAGCCGTTTGGCCGGGCCTCGCTTCTTTCTAGAAGATTCAGAGCTCTAAAATAAGAAAACACTCGTTAATATATATACCACATAATGCATCGTCAACTATCTCTCAAATTTATTACTCGATCGTCAAATTGGTTCTACTGTTTGCACTTTATTATCTACTATATACTAAAAGCACAATACGGAAGTCTAAAATAGAGACACCACGTTGATCCACATCATTAGAATTATTTTAACTGTTAGATCTATAATTTTAATGGACAGGATTTAAAACAATTTACGTAACATATTTTATGGCCATACACGTGTGACACATACGTGCCAATCTGTAGGAAAGAAAAAATAAAAGAAGTCACGACGGCTTCTCCCCAAAAAAAAGAGTCCTAAGTTCTCTAAAAGAGTCATATGACCTTACGTATACATGATTAGTAAGTTTAATGGGCAAGTGATAAAAAAACAGTTCAATGGGCAAGCACCATCACGCGTATACGTGCAAGGAAAAATACATTTAGCAATCCGGTTAGGATTCTAAGCTAGAAGGAAATCAAATTAACGCCCAGTTAAGATTCCAATCCAAACATAGAGCTTACTATTGTATGATAGTTTCTTAACAGTAAAAATATATGAATTTTAATCAGAATATAGAGTGACTAAAATATACAAAACTAATGTCTCTATGGTAGAAATTTCTAGAAAAAAATGATCAGATATATATACAATTATTCACGTACTCATCATGAGGGTACAAAAAATAGAATCGCTATCCATTTAGAGAATAACAGATTGGCACGATATAGGTTGATCACTGAAATAGGATTATATGTTGTTACAAATTTAACAAAAATGGTTCAAAATAATAATTACAATCTTAGAATAGAAATCATAATAACACATGTATCTTTGTAATTACGTGGGCTATGGAAAGATATATAAGGTATTTCTAATATCTTTGAAACTATGGGTGGATTTCATAGTAATTTTGATACAATAAGGATGATGCCATCGCATTTGTGAGGGCTACCCTTATGGGAAGTTTCATGATTTTTTATCTGAACTTCTATCCATATATATGTTTATAACACACGGACCGTACTCTTTATTAAAATAAAGAAGAGAAAATGAGGCTAGACAATTCCGAGGTAAAGCAAACCACATACATTAATCTGGAGAATTTCTTTGAGCGAATGCATCTGGAGAAATAGCTGTGTGGTGGATGTCATTTGTTAAATAAAGTCCACGTGGCAAAGTTGTCGAGCCCACACCTAACGACCCCCTGGCAACTCTCGCCTGAGTCTAATGTTGTCGCCAGATTGGCGTCGTTAATCTGGTACACAATAGAAACCTTAGATTTACTTAGCCGTGGTTGATTGATCTTCATGGATGTACGTAAAACACATTGGGCAGGTGCTCCAGTTGACATTTTATTTTAGCACACCATATTGATATTAATGCTAATTCTAACTTTATTTCTGTTTATAGGTATAATGTCACTTATAGACTAGGTAACTTGAGAGATTTCATCTTTTTTTAGTTATAAATACCATGTGCTAATGACCAAACAATAATTCATCATTATAGATGGTTATTTTTAAAATAATATAATGATAATTAGTCCACATATTTATGTTGGTTATTGATAGCGGCTATAGGATCAAAGTGTTGATGTCCGATCTGGTAGCATGCAGACATATGATAACTTAAATTTGTTGCAAATACTTTTAATGCAGTAAAGATGATTGATGCCCTCGCATTTGCGAGGGCCACTATGCTAGTTTTGTCAAAAGCATGATTTTCTGTAATTTATAATCCTTCCAGTTCCTATATATTATCTAGATATGGAGAGCTCTCGTTCGTCTGCGTCACGCTGGTCTAGCGTTTCCTGTCGGTCTCTTTACAATTTTATGCAACCAGCGTAGTTATAGCAATATGAGACTTTGCTATGGAAAAGTTTTGTCTAAGCAGGGTCTCACCTACACCCTCATACTTTTTTGAATTTGTCTTTTTTTATATCTCTCAAACTATGTAACATATAGATTTCAAACTTTGTAAATCGCTGTAATATTACAACTAGAATGTGGGAAAAATATTTCTGATTTTTTTGTGAAATTTAACTTTTTCAAATATTTAAAATTCAACAAAAAAATGTTTTTAAAAGTATATATATAGTATAATAAAAATCCCAAACTATTTTTCCCACATTCTATCTCAAATGTTTGGGTGAACTGCAAAGTTTCAGATTCAGATGTTATATAGAGTGAGAGATACAAAAAAGAGAAGTTGTTTGAGAGAGCAAAAAAAGACTAGCATGGATCTTGATGCAGCTATTAACAGTTCAGATAGAGGGTACAGCTGAGGCGGTGCTTAGAAAATCCAATCTCCCTTTGCTATGGTGGTTTGCTGAGTCGAGGGTATTTCATGTCAGCTTCTATGCCAATCGTCGTTTGTCGCCTGCTGCCCTATATATCCCTCGATGCGGCGTTTCAGGAGATGATGTTAAGTGATTGATCAAATCCTTCGCACGGCGGTACGACACCATCGCCAACCCACAACCGTGTCGCACCACTCTCGCTATGTTTCTCGCTCCAGCCGCTGCAATAGATGACGATGACAACACACAGGGCCTAGAGGAGTAGGTGGTGCAGGATGCGTGGGAGGCCACAGGGGCCCTTGGGGCGGAACTTGTCATCGACAGGGACGTGCTCCGGTGGCGTTCCATCTTCATCCCCAATCCCGCCACCGTCAAGAAGGTCCACCCACCTTCTACCTCCTTACTATATATCTTAGCCTTATTCAACTTGGACCTTGCTTGCTCCAATAGTTGGCCATCAACAAACCAGTCTTAAGCTCCTCCCCCTCTTGTGCTCTAGCAACAGATCGCTGCCGGCAAGCCCATTGTAGGATCCTCGCTTTCTCCCCCCTCTTGGGCTCCAACAGCATCATTTTTTTGGTGTCAAGCCTAAATTATTAATCAGCTAAATTACTATTATGCATGACCCTAGTTCCTCCGCCTCCTCTCGGGTGCCTCCTGGGAGCCACCAGGGGGAACCCTACATCCCTTTCGACCAGCCCCTCCCTCCCACCTTCTTCCCCTTACCGCCACCATGGGGCGTGGCGAGATAGCCTGGTTGTCACCGGAGGTGACGGGGACTCCCCTACTGTCGGTGTAGAAGAATCTCTCATCACCAAGAAGTCACGAGGCGCTGGCACTTGGAGGCCAGCATGGAGGCTAGCGGTGACCTCCCAGTACGTCTCTCCGGTCGTTCCACCAAGCGTATGGCGACTGACCTATTGAAGAGCGTGGGGCGGACTGGCCCCTCAAAAGCGTCCATGGCCGACATGCGCTTGTCAGAGACGAGGGCGGGTCAGAGCCTAGAATCGGCCGTGAATTTGGGGTAGTTGTGGTCCTCCTCTAAGAGCTCATCGCGCGGAGTTGGATTACATTCTAAAGGTCAACGCTGACCGGCAGCGGTGGGATGGCGTATTCGCTAGCGCTGATCTTCCAGCCTCCGGGAAGCCGGCAGTCCGGCGGCACAAGTAGACCGGAGCACGCTAGCTCGTATGCCGAAGGTATCGTATGGGTGCGTGGCCACAACACTGGCACCGGAGGTTCACCACCGTTGTTGCCAGCGCTCAACCACGACCACCACTACTTCCTCCCGCTTTGTAGTTGTTTGCCATATTTTCTCTTGTTGCTCGCACGCTTAGAGGAGCGACGTGTTTGTGGTGCCCTCGTCGGAGGACCTGCTTAAATAGGAGCAGCATTTACTCTGGCCTGGGGAAGATGCAGTGCCGCCGCGTGGGGAAGAGGAGAGGGCACAGACAAAATCGAGACGACGGCTCGGTGGCCTTGTTGAATTCAAGGCAAGACAATTAAACAATGTTGATCGCCGGTTCGTTTTCGGCCGCTGACAAGGAGGGCCTATTTTGCAACTCGCTAGTCTTTTGCACGGCCAGAACATGGAGTGGCAGGCCGTGACGTGACACCGAATTATTTTGCAGCGTTGCGCACTGAAAGTGCATGTGCCCCCATGTGTGGTTTTTGTAATTAATGACAATCTGTATGGACTAATGGTTGCATTGAGTTATATTTATAGGACTTGTCCATAGACAATGCTTGAACCATTTATTGGTTTCAAGGTTTTATGGAGTTAGAAATAAAGAAGATTATGTGATGACCAAGGTGTTATTCAAGGAGTGATATGAAGATTGGTCATAAGGGAGTTGAGCCTATATCAAGTGTGTCTTGAAGAATAAGATTGAGTGTGCCCTCATGTGAATCTTCAAGACATCACCATTGTGGAAAAAGAAGAAGTGGTTCGAGAATTGATCAAGCCGAACCGAATAAGATTCAGTGTGCCCTCATGTGAATCTTCAAGACATCACCATTGTGGAAAAAGAAGAAGTGGTTCGAGAATTGATCAAGCTGAAGCGCAAGTTCAAGATGGAATCTAGAAGAGTTCATATGCTTGAAGCTTGACATATATATTGTGATCATTGATAAGTGAAGATATGCTTAAAGAGAGTCTCTCCCATAGTGGAGTATGGGGGAGCAATCCGCAAAACTTCACCGAGCAAGCACATTCAAGAAAGGTGGTGCAACTAGAGAAGATCAAGATCGTCATTATATAGCTCAAGTGGATTGCGTAAGGCAAAGGTATGATCTTGATAGGGTTTCTTTCTTTCCGGTCTCATAGTGTTCGGGAGACCGGGTTTTAGGATCGGTAGCCATACTATCAAGAGGGGCTCTCGAGTGAGTAACTTAATCATATCGTTCGGAGAGAGCTCAAACCTTTGCATACTTGGCATCATCCTTCTAGGTTATTATTTGTATTTTATCCATTTGAGGTTCTAGAGCTTGTGGTTATTTCCATGACAAGCTCTAGCTCATCAAAAATGGATTTCTCATGAAACTCTTATCGTGTTTTTGATGTTTGGAGGTTTTACCGATTTGTCTTTGTAGAGAGGTCAAACTTATCTTCATTTGGTTTTACCCTCCTTGGTTGGACTATGATGTTTCTATACATAGACTTGTAGAGCTCGTTGTTGTGATTCCAACGAGCCCAAGATCATCAAAAACAGAGTCCAGATGCTCAAGTTATGGTCATTTTGGTTTCAGCTGTTTCTGCCTTTTCCAGGGCTGGAGACTCCGGTCTCGGAGGGCAGGACACTCCGGCCCAAAATGTGTTTTCGTTATTTTTCATCCGGAGATTTGGCCCGGAACCTCTGGGTACTTTTCCAGGCCAAAGACTCCGGCCCCTAGGGACCGGAGACTCCGGCCCAAGTCTCCGAACCTCGAAAACTCGAGTGTCGCTCAGCGCAGAGATGGGGGCGGAGGCTTTTTAGCCCCTGCCCGGAGTCTCCGCCCTCTAAAGGCCGGAGACTCTGGAGAAAGTGTCCTACAACGGCTATTTTTGTGGGGAGACCTATAAAAGGCCCCCTTCTTCCTCCTTGGGCTTTTGCTACTCCTTCTCTCTCTCCTCCATTGTTGACCTTGAGTAGCTTGCCCTCCCTCCTCCATTCCTCCCATGCTTCTTGAATCTTTTTGAGGGAAAAGAGAGAGGAGATCTAGATCTACATTTCCACCAATCACTTTCTCCTCTTTGTGAGGGAAACCTATTGGATCTAGATCTTGGAGTTCTTTGTGATTTCCTCCTTTGTTCTTCCTCTCATATCTCTCCATAGCATTAGTTGCTTTGGTAGGATTTGAGTGTGAAGGACTTGAGCACTTGTGTTCTTGCCATTGCATCGGTTGCATCAGTTTGAGTTCTCCTCGGAGATTTTGTGGAAGTGAAAGCAAGAAGATTACTTCCTCTTGGGTTCTTGGAACTCTAGACGGCTTAGTGGATTTCTTGGGGAGCTTCAATTAGGTTGTGGAGATCTTTCCAAGCTTTGTGGTGCCTCCGTGGCAATTATTGGGAGCCCCCAATTGAGTTGTGGAGTGTGCCCCAATCTTAGTGGCTTTGTGGATTTGGAAGCCTCCAATTAAGTTCTGGAGTTGCCCCAAGCTTTGTGCGGGTTCAGTGACCGCCCTCAAGGATCCCATAGTGGATCAGGTCTTCCATCTTGGTGGGAGGGCTCGAGGAGATTACGGTGAGCCTCTGTGGCGTTTGTGGAGCCTTGTGCCTCCACACCGCTCCAATGGAGATTAGAACCCGCAAGCGTGTGAACTTCAGCATACATCATCGTCTCCGCGTGCCTCGGTTATTTCTATACCCAAGCTCCTTTACTTATGCAATTTACTTTGTGATAGCCATCGTGCTTCAAGTCTTATTTATCTTGCTATCACATAGTTGCTTATCTTGTTTAGCATAAGTTGTTGGTGCACATAGGTAAGCCTAGTTTATTTAGGTTTTGTATGCTTGGCAAATTAAATGTTAGTTTTATTCCGCATTTGTCAAGCCACTCATAAAGTTTTTAATCGCCTATTCACCCCCCCTCTAGGCGACATCTGTGTCCTTTCAATTGGTATCAGAGCAAGGCCTCTCATTTTAAGGCTTCACCGCCTTGAGAGAAAAGATGTTGGCTAGGGGATTAGTGCACAATGACACCTTTATATTTGATGGCACTAATTATGATATATGGAAAATTTGCATGCTTAATCATTTTCGTGATATGGATCCAAATATAGAGAGAATTTTAGATATGGGTTTTTCTCCTACTAAGGATTCCCAAAATCTATCTTTAGAGGAGAAGAAAAACTCTTATCTTAATTCTCAAGCTACTAATGTGCTTTTCGATGTTGTGAGCAATGCAGTTATTTATGCAATCATGCCTTTCTCTAATGCTCATGAGTTTTGGACAAAGATTCAAGAAAAAATATGATGTGTCCAACATTATCGATGATGATTGTATTCCCTCCACTTCCGGCCGTGATGAACTCTCATCCACTTCACCAATGTGTGGCAAGACACAAGGTAACGTTATGGTGAGTGGTGATGAATATTTCAATGTTGATAGTAAGCTTACTTATGATGACTGTTTATATCTATCTGATTGCAATGCTTCATCTTTGGACTTAAACACTTCTAGCACCATAAATGCTTTACATGCTTGTGTTGATAGTCCTTGCATATCATGTGCAAGTTGCATGAATAAATCCCATGATGATATGCTTGATTTGTCTTGTTTCCATGATACAAATATATCTACTTCCTCTAGTTGTTGTGTGTCTAACAATGTAGAGGAAAACAAATATTCCATGGGCCAAGACAAGATTTTAATTGGAGCTTCAAGTGATTCTTCTTCATCATCTCTTGGTTCCCACATGTGCCTTATGGCTAGGTCTTCAAAGGTAACTCCTACTTTGGAACCCAATATATTTAGTGATGATGATGAGGATAATGAAGAAGAAGGTGATGACTTTGCCTCTTTAATTGAGAAGAGTGAAATGTTTTTTCATGCTATTTGTAAGAATAAAATTGCTTGCTCTTACTTTTATAAAAATTTGGCTATTGCCACCGAGAGAAATAAAATTATTGAGGAGCATGAGAATACCATCTTTAAAATGCAAGGTCATGCCCGTGATTACGCGGACGAGATCGCGGATCTAAAAGAAGCTCTAGAAGATGATCAAACCACCAAGGAATCTCTTGAGGAGACCTTTACTTTAGAATTATCTAAAATAAAGAAATCTTATGATAGAACTCTTTTGGTGGCAAATAATTTTGAAACTAAATATGAAGAGCTTGTAGCTACTTATGCTAAACTCCTTGAGAAGTTTGAGCTTCTTAAAAATGACTCTAGGGTTGTTTCGAGTGAGCCCATCTTTTTCACCGAGTCACGTGAGCAACTTAAAGCTTCAAATGTAAATGATCTTACTAAATTTCCTTCTCCACTTTCTATCAGTGATGATGCTTGTGCTACTAACTCTACTTCTTGTGATGCATCCATCTTGAAGGAGAATGTTGAGCTAAGGGCTCGACTTGCTTTGCTAACTAGCAATTATGGGAAATTAGAAGAAAGTCATGGGAACCTCTCTTGCTCCCATGAGGATCTCCTAGCTTCCCACGATAGGCTAAAGTTAGCTCATGAGGCTATTATGTCAAAGGTAACATCTAGTGAGCCTCATGTGGACATTTGCACTTCTTCTCAAACTGCCATTTTGCCATGTGCTAGTCCTAGTAATTCATCCACTCATAATATTGCTACATCTAGTGATGAATTACTCTCCTTGCCTTGTTGCTCTATCAATTAAGCTTCTACTTCCTCTAGTACTTGTGTTGTTACTAACCATGTACAGGAAATCAAAGAGCTCAAGGCCCAAGTCATGTCTTTAAAGAAAGACTTGGTAAAGAGTCATGAAGGGAAATCCAAACTCGAAAATATGTTGAGTGTGCAAAAATCCTCCAATGACAAGAGTGGACTTGGGTTTATCTCCAACAAAAAGAAGAAGTCCAAGATTAACAAGAAGAAAGAGGGCCAAGGACAAGTCAAAGATCTGGCCAAGATTGTTTGCCTCAAGTGCAAAATTGAAGGGCATCATGTTAGATCGTGCCCTTTCAAGAAGAAGGCACAAGTTGAGAAGCAACAAGGGAAACGGCCTCAAGTTCAAGGCCATGCTCAACCTCGTGTTGAAGAAAGGTCACTTCCCAATAAGAATCAAGCTAATGCTCCCTGCTGCTTGCGGCGGTGTTGATGTAAATCACCGTCGAGTTGGGAACCCCAAGATGAAGGTATGATAAGTATAGCAGCAAATTTTCCCTCAGTAAGAAACCAAGGTTTGTCAGTGCAGGAAAAAACCAAACTCAAGAAGGTGATGCTTGCTAGCTTAGTGACACTCCAACAAGGGCGCCGTTATCGATTCTTGTTAGCGCGTCTTCAACTAGTAGCAACGCGGAACCTGCACACAACACAACCAAATACTTTGCTCCCAACTTACGAGGTTGTTAATCTCACTGGTTTGTTGTAAACAAAGGTATGAGCGTATCGAGTGGAAAGCAATAGTAGTATGTGAGAAAGTAAACAATGCAAGTAAAGTAAACAGGTGATAGCAATATAAAGGAAATTGGACCGGGGTCCACAGTTCACTAGTGGTGTCTCTCCATAAGATAAATAACACATGCTGGGTAAACAAATTACAGTTGGGCAATTGATAGAATAAAGATAACGTGCATATGTCGCGAGGATCACTATGAGATTTACTCTGGGCATTACAACAAAATACATAGACCGCCATCCAACTACATCTATGACTAATAATCCACTCACGGGGATATCATCCGAACACCCCATGAGTATTAAGTTGCGAACAACAGATAACTGCATTAAGCAAAGTGTGTAATGTAAACAAAGCATATGCCCTTGGACATAAGAATGTTGTTTTCTCCCTAGTGGCAACAACACATCTATAACCTTAGAGGTTTCTGTCACTGACAAGGGTATAGCTAATAGAGCCCGCTAGTTGAGTACCCCTGAGGCCCGTTAAGATAGGACCAATTGTAATGATAGTCGAGATACGAGTTCTTACCGTATGTCGATATTGTAATCTGTATCGGACCCTACCTGATCCTCGAGACATGGCCACCTATATATAGGGGCCAGGAGGGGACGGTGTAGGGCAGATTGAAAGCAAGCCAGGTTCAACACCCAAGTTTACTTTTGGTATACACCTATTTTGACTAACTTTACCTTCGAGTTCATCCGACGCCCTATCTCACCGATCCTAAGTCCTTCATCTAGGACATTTGTCGAGTTAACCCTCGTCAATTGGCGCCGACCGTGGGGACTTTGGGCGTTGGAATCATGAATTCGATGGCTTTTTCACTTTTAGCCAATAGCAGTGCAGGAATCAACGAAAATCAAGAGACAGAGTTGACAATCGGAAGTCTAAGCATCTTAATCGGACCCTCGGGTTCGACCCGCCTCTCGGATTCGACGAAGCCAAATCCGTCTGCAAGTGAACCCGAGACAATAGCAATGGTGGAATCGTCGGAAGGCTCTTCTAGCGAGGTAAACTTGCCGGTCAGCTTAGGAGAAGCACAAATTGCAGAAGGCGACGAAAATCAGGAAAAACTCGACTTGGAAGTAAAAGCGTTTAAAACGCACAATAGTACAAGGGACTTCACCGCTGGATGTTGTGGCATCTCCAAAAAAGTACACCAGTTATGCATCATTATCACTGAAGCAGAAGAAGAAAACAATAACGAGGGAAGCAAAGGAGTCGACAGGCAAGTCGACAAGATAAAGGAGCACAACAAAAAGGAGAAGGAGAAAGTGCACGTCTCAGCCGGAGAGTGGAGGATCATCCTGTTAGCTATCAATCATGGCACAGAAGTACACGAAGGATCGAGAAGAGAAGTTCTAATGGGATATCAGTATGCATTACACCAGCACAGGAAGACACTAAGAGAGGAAAGAGACATGTTTTTTTCAAGACAACAACAGTGTGTCAAGGGAAGAGTATTGGGATGATTATAGTGAGGATTTAGAGTGCAGCAGGGAAAGGCGCGGAGACCCAAAACACAACAGAGGGACAACGGCGCAAAGTAGAGAGGAAAGGTACTCAAGAAGTATTACTCCACAGCTAGAGGAGGAGGAAGAAGACTTCGTGCAGGAAACATCGGAAGCAGCGCTGATAGCAGCACAGGCATACCTACTAACCACGCAGCCAGAACCCGGAGATCCGCGGGAAGACATGCACCAAGCGGCAATACGAAGCCTCGGGATAGTGGAAGAAAAGATGAGGGGAAAAGGTCCAGAGACAAAGTCGACAAGCTACAAGGAAAGGTGAAAGGAGAAGTTCAAGCACAAAATCGCACAAAATGAGTATAGCGAGTCATTACAAGAAGAAAGGCGACAAAAAAGGAGGGAAGACGCAAGAAATATAATAGCACAGGCTCGAGTAAATAAATCATGCCACGCCTAGAGGGAAGAAAATTATGAAGATGACGAAAAAGAGATGGGCGCGTTGTGCTTTACCCGCAGGGTTCGCAAAACGCGGGTACCCAAAGGATTCAAGTTACCACATGACCAGCAAAAATATGATGGGTCGCAAGAACCTACCCTATGGTTATCGGATTACCTGCAGGCAGTACATATATTACGGGGGACAAAAGCAATAGCAATGCAAAGTTTGCAACTACACCTCACCGGCGCAGCACGGTCCTGGTTGAATACCCTACCCAATGAATCCATCGGAAGCTGGGGAGAACTCGAAAGCCAGTTCGCAAGAAATTTCCGCTCGACATACAAGCGCCCAGCATCACTGGAGGAAGTCAAAGCGTGTGTGCAAAGGAAAGGCGAAACTCTATGTTCTTATATACAACGATGGAGTGTAGTTAAAAACTCAGCAGAGGACGTCTCCGATGAAAGAGCAATAGAAGCTTTTTCGGCCGGCCTTCGTCGCTCAGATCTCGTGGAAGAGATAGGAAGAACAAGGCCAATGACAGTAGCCGAGCTAATGGAAGAAGCCAACAAATTCGTTGACAGAGAGGACACATATAACAATAAAAGAGGACGTTCACCAGAAGTCGACAGAACAAGTAGACAGAGGAGACGACACCGCAGCAGGGATAACCAAGGAAGGCAAAATCAGGTAGCCGTGGGTTACGAAGCAAGGGAAGAGGAAGGTTATGAAAATAGGAGGTTTCAAGCAAAAGGAGTAGAAAAACCAAGATACTCTGGCCCTTCGGCTGAAGACATGCTATATGGACCTCGTCGAATCCACTACGCATATCTTGATGGAAAGAGAATCTCAAATCACCAGATGAAGGATTGTAGGACTTTCCTAAGGCTACAAAGCGCCATGGGTTTAAGTCAAGGGGGATGGCAAGGAGAAAAGTACACAAGTCAAGGATATCAAGTACAAAGGCTAGCGAGGCACCTAGAGTCAAAAGTTTATATATCAGCAATGATTCAACCAGTGCCTAAGTCAAAGAAAGAGCGAAAGAGCATATCCAGGCAAGTAAATCTAGCAATATCATCGCCACCAGCCACCACAGAGTACTTGCGGTGGTCAGATCAACCAGTTAAGTTCAGCAGAGCAGACCACCCAAGGAAAGTTCCCAGACCAGGCCACTCACCAATGGTGCTAAAGGCGCAAATAGGAGGGTACGACATCGGGAGAGTGTTTATGGATGCAGGAAGTGGCATAAACCTAATATATGCTAGAACCCTGAAGGCAATGTGTATCTCACTGTCAAGCCTGAAGCCAACAGATTATTCTTTCCATGGAATAGTACCAGGAGCCGCAAATTACCCTCTGGGAAAATAGAACTCGACGTCTGCTTCGGCAGTAGCAGCAACTATCGCAGGGAGAAGTTGGAATTTGAAGTTATGGACTGGCCATCACAGTACCACACAATTCTAGGGTGCCCAGCATTTGCAAAGTTCATGGAAGTACACCACTACGCGTATCTAACGTTAAAAATTCTAGGGCCCAAAGGAACAATTACAGTGCAAGGGAGCTTCGAAGTAGCCAATACTTGCGACAGGGAATTCAATAGAATGGCGCAAACCTTCGGCATGACAGCAGAATATGAGAGGCTGAAAGGAGAAACCGATCATAATGTGCTACCCGACGTTGGATGATCCCTGCCAGATCAGGCTTTCGACACAACTCAGGACTCGAAGAAGATCCAGGTCCACCCTACGGACCCAAACAAGACAACATCGATTGCGGTAAACCTGGATCCCGCATAGGAAAGCGCGCTTGTCGAGTTCCTCCGTGAGCGCTGGGAAATCTTCGCCTTGTGTCCTTCAGACATGCTAGGGGTTCCCAGGGAACTCGTCGAGCACGTATTAAATGTAGATCCTAAAGCAAAGCCAGTCAAGCAACCATTGCGACAATTTGATGAACCCAAAAGGAAGGCGATAGCATCAGAATTGCACAGGCCAGAAAACGCCGGATTTATCAGAGAAATAAAAACTTCAAGTTGGGTATCCAATCCAGTCATCGTACCCAAGAAAAACACAGACGTACAAAGAGTATGTGTCGACTACATATCTCTCAATAAGCACTGTCCAAAGGATCCCTTCCCTCTACCCCGCATCGATCAGATAATTGATTCAACAGCGGGATGTGCAAGGCTTTCCTTTTTGGACACATATTCTGGTTACAACCAGATCAAGTTGAAAAAAGAAGACGAAGAAAAGACAGCTTTCATCACACCATATGGGGTGTTTTACTATCAAGTAATGCCTTTCGGCCTAAAAAATGCAGGAGCAACTTATCAACGAATGATGCAAAACTGCCTCGGGAGCCAAATAGGATGCAACATCCAAATCTACATTGACGATGTAGTCATTACCACAAGAGAGGAGGAATCCCTAATAAGCGACTTGGCAGAAACCTTCGACAATCTGAGTCGGTACAAGCTTAAGCTTAACCCGACAAAGTGTTCCTTCGGCGTATCGGCAAGACAACTTTTAGGGTTCTGGTGTCAGCACGAGGAATAGAGGCGAAACCAGAGAAGATCCAAGCAATTCTAACAATGGGGAAACCCATGAAACTACACGACGTACAGAAACTCACAGGACGCGTCGCGGCTCTAAGTCGTTTCGTTGCTCGATTGGGAGAGAAGGCACTTCCTTTCTATGCACTTATGAAGAAGTCAGATGATAAATTTGAATGGACAGAAGAAGTAGACGTAGCTTTTGCACATCTGAAAAAAGTACTCTCCACGCCACTAGTGCTGGTCGCACCAAAAGAAAAAGAGCCACTACTACTCTACATCGCCGCGACCCATCAGGTGGTGAGTACAGTATTAGTAGTCGAAAGAAGTGAAGAAGGAAAAGCCCACAGCATCCAGAGGCCGGTATATTTTATCAGTGAAGTACTCTCTCCAACAAAATAGAGGTACCCGCACTATCAAAAGCTTGCATATAGTGTGGTTACAATAGCACGAAAATTACGACAGTACTTTGCGGTGCACCCAATTATAGTGGTCAATGAAGCGCCACTATCGAACATATTGAACAATACCTCAGCAACAGGACGTGTCTCTCTGTGGGGAATTGAATTATCTCCCATGGACATCACGTACAAAAAAAGAAAGGCGATCAAGTTGCAAATCTTACCAGATTTCACAGCAGAGTGGTTGGAGCTGCAGAGCACGGGACCGCCAGATTTATCGAGTGTCTGGACAATGTACTTCGACAGTTCTAAGAGAGTCCAAGGCGCAGGCGCAGGAGTAATCTTGATATCACCACATGGTGACAAACTGAAGTATGTTTTAAGGATGAGTTTTCTGCAGGCCTCTAATAATGAAGCAGAATACGAGGCTTTGTTGCATGGAATGAAGATGGCCAAAGCGTGTGGAGCAACTCGCCTAAAAATATTTGGAGATTCAAAACTTGTCGCCCAACAAGTTATGAATAGATACGACACAATTAATGACAACATGATGGCCTACAAGAACTTATATCACTATCTCGAAGGAACATTCGATGGATGCGAAGTCTTGCACATCAGCAGAAACAACAACGAAGAAGCCGACAATTTAGCAAATATCGGGTCACAGTGTTTGCCCGTGCCATCAGGAGTCTTCTGGGAAGAAATAGTGGAAAGTTCGATAAAAAGCGTCAAAAGTTCAACTACTGCAGTAGGCTCGGGGGCTGGTACAAAAAGCGACGAGAGTGCGCCAGAACCCGAAGAAGTCATGATGATAGAAGAAGCCTGGATGCAGCCATATCTCGCATACATAATAAATAAGCAGTTACCAGAAGATGCAGTGGAAGCCAAGAGAATAACTCGAGATCGAAAGCATTTGTCGTGTTGCAGGGGAAATTATACAAAAAGAGCATAACTGGCGCTCTACAGTGTTGCGTAACACCCCAAGAAGGACAAGCAATATTAAAAGATATACACGCTGGAGTATGTGGCCATCATGCTAGTAGCAGGGCAATCGCGGCAAAAGCGTTCCCAGCAAGATTTTATTGGCTAACAGCCATCGAAGACGCGAAGGATATAGTTCGAAAGTGTGAAGCCTGTCAAAGATTCGCATCGCGACCACACGCGCCAGCAGCAGAGTTACAGCCAATACCATTGTCCTGGCCCTTTGCACAATGGGGCCTCGATATGGTAGGGAAGTTACATAAATCCTGGCCAGGAGGGCATGTTTACATGCTAGTGGCAATCGACAAATTTACTAAGTGGGTGGAAGCGGCCCCGGTAACAACTCAAGACTCGACAGCAGCAATCAATTTCATTAAGTCAATAGTGTTTCGCTTCGGTGTACCGTATAGCATCATCACAGACAACGGGACAAACTTCACTTCAAAGGAATTCAAGAGTTACTGCGAAGGTTTGGGAATCAAGCTCAAATTCGCATCCGTAGCACACCCGAAGACAAACGGGCAAGCCGAAAAAGCCAATGGCCTAATATGCAACGGGATAAAAAAGAGGCTCTTAGCACCCCTCGAGAAAGCCAAGAGCGCGCAGAAGCCGTGCTTCTAGTCGAAGTTACACATGAAGCTCCAAGAGTGATGGCATACGACGAAGTAACCTCAACAAAAGAGTTACAAGATGACGTTGATGCATTGGATGAAGCAAGAGATAAAGCACTGGAAAGAGCCACGCAGTATCAACAGAGCCTACGGAACTACCATAGTAGTCGAGTTCGTCCGCGGTCCTTTGTGGTGGGAGATTTAGTCTTACGACTCAGGCAGGACAGCCACGGCAAGTTAGAGTCCCCTTGGGTGGGACCTTACATCGTCACAGAAGTAATACCAGGAGGAGCTTATCGACTACAAGACAAGAAGATAGGAAAAGACGAGAGCAACCCATGGAATGCAGAGCAGCTACGACGTTTTTATGGATAGAAGAAATCTAGTGACATCAGTAACTTCGAGTTAACCCTTTGAACCCAGAACATGAGGCCATAGGTCGGGTTCCTTGGATTGAACTCGACAAATTGTACAAATATTTTACTTCTCCACTCGGGGACTTCAACCCTCGGGTCGTACGAAAGAAAGTTTATCACAATATGGAGATCTTTTATACTACTAGGTTGTGCAACAACCCGATATTCTTCAAGCAATATAATTGGTTCAAAAGAATCGGTAATATATAAAAGAAAGCCTCGGAACAAAGATTTGTTCCCATGGTCTATTAAAAGCATCAAAATAAAATATGATTATTTATTACAGATAGCACAGCAGCGAGGCAACTTGTGGTGACCCAGCATACCACTGCATGTGTAGTATGCAAGTCGTTGACATAACACCAATGAAACACCGTCTCACTAGTATTACATCGATCAGAGTGGTACAACAGAAACATCATAGGTCCAAGGTAGGTGCATAGGATTACAAATTTTATTATACAGAAGATCTTCAGAACCTCCTCAACAGGTAGAGGTTTGGTCCCGGCGACTACAAACGAGAATAATACATTGAAGACTAAGCTAGAGCTACACTAATGCAGTTGGCTTTCTACAGAACTACTCTAGCTACTTAGGTTCTAGGATTAGGGAATTGAGTCCCTTCTATTCCTATTCTAGTTTTCCTCCAAGCTTGGCGTTGTCGTTGACTTCATTGATAGTTTTGACATTGATAGAAGGCTTCATCTTCATCTTCAGTGTCTCAAGGTTGCCTCCTTGTGTTGCCTCCAATCTAAGCAAGGGTTAAGAGGGAGTGGGGTGAGTAACGAGCGTTACCCAGCAAGTTCATATAAGGAATAAGGTGTTTTATGCACTATCTACAGCCTTAGACCGAAGAGTCATTTGGCAATGCAAGTTTTTGTAAACATTTCTTCAAGAGGTTGCTTTTATTAAGACGAACTATGTCCGTTAGCCTTCACAGGTTGATTAGAGCTTCGATGGGCTCCTTTCCTGCCACGTTCGCAGCTCCTTCCCGAAACAGGGAGTATCCAGATACTTTCTTACACTCTGCAGAGGTGGTCACTTGTACCCATGAGAGATCAAAGCCTTGCTGCACAACCGAGCCGCGAGCTTCGTCCACACTTCCTTGGTGTGGGGCCCAGTCGATGATCCAAGCCAATCACTGTTCTTCTCCGCGACCCCGCAGACCCACCCTTTTGTAAGTCCATCCTCCCCTATACCACATATGTAGACTGATTGGGCACTGGTCCTTCCCCTTTACACTATGGACGACCCCATAGGTAGACTAGCCCGGACCCTGGTGCCCGCTCCTATACAATATGGGTAGACTGATCCGGATGACCGTTACAATCCATCATAGATCAATTAGCAAGTCTGTCCCGCCCTATACTATTGGTAGACTAGCAGGAAACATTTTCCCCCCTTTACCATATAGCAGCCTAGGCAAGACAACCGTTGCTACTGATCCGTTGGCATGCAAGAGGGAAAAGATACAGCTGACTTCTCCGTCCCATTCCAGATCTCATGGTTGACCGTGATTTACGGCGCGAGAATCACTGGCGACATTTGTTGTTAAGTCCTGGGGTTCACTTTCCCGAACAAATGGAACCTCCACCACAACAATCATACCATGGTTCCATTTGCCAGCCATCCTAGGTTACCACCACTCGGGTCGATAACCAGCTAATCATATTTATTATGAAAAGAGAACCTTTTGATTTTTGATGCAGTAATAATCATACCACCGGTATATTTGTAAGTAATTTGCTAAAAGTAATCAAGAGATATGAGCAAGAGTGAACTTGCCTTTCTGACTGCAAGATTATGCGAGTCAGGGTCTTCGATACGATAGAAATCCCAATTCTGAAATAGCAATCATCATCCGGTGGGGATGATGTTAGAAATCTGCAGCATGATATGCATAATATATGATATGCATTGATCTAAGCATAATCTAACCCCGATGATTTGTTATCATTGAGTTGTGGTGATTTATTTATGATGTGTTGCACTTTTAAATCACACCATAACATGGTTGTTAAGCATTTTAGGTTAGATCACTATCAGGTGCTATTAAAAGAATAAGACTTTAACAAGATCTATTGTTTTAGGGCTTCATAATCATTCCTAGCTTCAAGGGAATGATGGTTAATGGTGAAAGCATGAAGGTAACACTTTTAAGTTGCATTTTATAATTAGCAAGCACTTGGTTGATCATGGATATGCAAAGTCAAAGTAAAGTATACACATAGAAATATCTAAGTAGTTCTAGGGTTGACAATAATCTTAACCTAACCAGGCAATTGTTATCAGAAAGCATATGGTTTGGTGAAATGCTTACTTGATATGTTCTTAAAAGAATAACTTTTGATGAACATATTTTATAATGGACATTTAGTACAAAACTACCTTTTAGTGATCATTTACTTTATAGGAGGTTGAAGTGAGTAATAAAACACAGGTTCATTTATTATTAGCTAGTAGGGTTTGAATCACAATTTTAAATGATTCCTAAATTGACTTTAGAATTCTCATGATTTAAAGTAACTCTTAATAAGACAACTTTCAATTACCAGATTATAATTGAAAATAGATTTTAATACAAGCCAATAGTTACTTAGGATTTTTCTTGATTATAGTATTTAAAATTATTTCGGGAAATAGTTTTAGGTTTTTAAATACTAATGGTAAAGTTTTAAAAGTACTAAACTTAAACAATGAAATGTTGTTTCAATAAAGTAATTTAAGTTTATAAACATTCATTCCTCATTTAGAAAAGTTATTTGATTCCTAAATTTGTTTCAAATTCATATTCAAAAATAGTACTCAAACATGTTTTTAAATATAGTTCAATTTTTTTTTAAATAAGCATTCAAGATTATAACTTAAACAGATAGATAATGTTTTTCTGAACATTTTGATATATTATTTGTATTTTTCTGATTTAAAACGAAATAGATATGATTTTTCTAAGTTTCTGATATTTTCTGATATTTCAAATAACTGCCAGATACTTTTTATACCGAGTCTATACCTAGCCACACAGGCTGACGAGTGGGCCAGGTCCACGTCATCTGCCATGTTGGCATTTGACTCAGTCAAAATGTTGACTGCATCCTGGACCTCACCGCCGGCGTGACAGGGGATAACGGCGGCGACGCTACAGGGCCTCCCCGGACACACGACTGAGGCTACTCGATACTGAGCAACGAGACGAACCGATTAGTGGCAGCGCCCCCCGCAAAATGGTTACCGGAGAGAGCTCCGCCGACGAGCTCTTGCGGCGATGAACTCCAGTGATCCACGAAATCGGAGCTACCGACTACTCGATGACAAAATAAAGCGGTCCAGAGGGGTGCAGGATCAACCTGCAGCTGATGAATGGCCCGACGGGGTCGATGGAGGTCAGAGACGACGGCAGGAGCAAGACTTCCGGTGGCCATCTGCGAAAGGGAACGATGCAATTTGAGCTATCCAAAGATCCCCGGGATGCGTGGACCCTCAAGGTTGATCGACACGGCGAGGCGCTCCTCCTCGGCCTTCCCATGGCCCTCGGGGTGGCATCAATCGGCGGCTTGCCGGAGAACGGTCGACGGCGGTTCTGATGGTCGGCGAGAAGTAGAGGGACTAGGGGGACTGGGAGGGTACAGCAGAGTTTTTCTAGGGTTTTCGGCGGCGTGGGCTTCTTTATAGGCGACGAGGGGCGGCGGCTGTCGACGTGGAGATCACCGGCGTGCTATCGCTCGCTCCAGAGAGGAGAAGAGGAAGACGATTCCTCTCCTCTGACGGATGGGCCCCGCCTGTCGGCGACACATCGAACAGGTAAGTGGGCTGGCTTCGGGTGGCTGTTAAGCTGGGCTGCGCTGGTGGGCTTCGGTCCATTGGCCAGCTCCTACAATTTTTTTTGACCTCTTTTCTTTTCTTTTTCTGTTTTCAAATTGTAATTGGAATTTTGATTTGGTTTTGAATTCTAATTTGATTTTCAATTCTGTTTTGCAAGAACTCAAGGTTAGGACTTCATATAAATACAATTCATACATTACTAGTACAATATGTTGTATTAGGAAGATCTCTAGGGGTATTGCACACAATAGCCTTTTTGATGTGGTTATGGTTTTTGTTAGGGTCTTAATAGAAATGATTTTTTAAAGATTCTATCTTTGGGTTTCTTCTAAAGAGTGTATAGACACCATATTTGAATCTGAATGAAAAGAGAACTATTATTTATAATAGATTCTAGCATTGGAGTTCCTAGTTAGGTATATGTATCTATGAACAGGATGCTCTTAATTTGATATCAAGATTCATGCACATATTAACATGTTCAAGTTAATCACTAGATAATTAATATGGTTGATATTAAGAATGTTTATGGTGTGGACATAATCCATGGTTTAAGAGATAGGATGTGGTTCTAGGGTTTTACTCATGATCACAAAGTGATACATAAGTTGAATCTTAGTTTGATATCACAGGGCTTCAAATGGATATGTGGAAGGAATAGGAAATATTATAGAAGTGCCTCATAAAAGGGGTGATGTTCTTAATGTAGTGTCCTGGCAATTAATTCCACACATGCTCCTGCAAAGGGTATTGTATCTAGTTGATTTGGCTATATGCAAAGATGCATCTCAATAATGAGCAAGTGAGGTGTTAGAGTGTTTACTAAATTATCTTAGCATGCTAGGTTATCTAAGCATTCACACAATTAACTATTGGTGTGTTCACTAGTTAATGGTGGCTAAAGATAATGTTCTACCCTTTTTTTATGCAAGTGTAGGTGTATGAATGTTATGCATATGTTGATAGTAATTTCTTGGTATAGACATATGCATAATATGAATAGCTACTCTACATTTTCTGGGTTTGATTTGCTTCCTAGTAAATTTACTTGTTTGTTCCAGGTGCTCATATGATCATTTAGATGCATGTGATATGCCCCTGAATCATGTATATGTTTTTAGTAGATGATTTCAGAGCACAGGCATATGTTTCTCTTGCCTATGGTGAGTGCTTCCCTTTTCCCAATAACTACACTCCTCTCCTCTCCTACTAGACCAACTTGGTGGTCTTATGAAGCTTGTTCTTCGGTAAATCTGATAAACCTGCATCTTGTGGCATGCCTGCACCTCCTAGCTGCTTGACCTAGTCCCTAATTAAACTAAGTAACCATTTGGTCTTGGTTTTGCTAGTTTGGTTCTTGTGATTATGCTGGTGGTGGTGAATCCTGCCCTGTTGCTCAACTCATGAGCAGGGTGGATTGTGTGGTGGTGTTACTGGTGTGATGGTGGTGTTGCTGGTGGTGAGGTTGCTGTGATGGTGGTGTTTCTTGATCCTATCTAATGTATGAAGTGATCCAAATTCGTTGGTCACCTCCTACCATGATTTTGTGATGTCAAAATGGATGCCAAGGGGTTCCTTTTATAGTGTTTTGAAGTCCACCACAAGTTGACACCTCAAGTGGTGACTCTTGTTTTCATTTGGTGAGTAAGCTACTTGTTGTCAAGCTCTCATGCATGGGCATTACTTGGGGTTCAAGTAAAATAAGATATTTTCATATAGATAAGTATGAACATTACTTGGGGCTCAAGTATAGGAAGATATTTTGAAATGCATTACTTGGGGTTCAAGTAAAGGAAGATATTTTGCAGTGGATAACTATCCTAGGTGGCATGATGATTATCCTCTAGTAATCTTTATTTTGAATAGCCAAGTGGCATTTGGCACTAAATGGACTTGTGGCTGAATCAATTCATATTCTCATACATATTTGTAATTCATAATTGAATTGTTATCAATTAATGTTGTATTAATTGTTTGGAAGTTTATCTTCCAAAGTTCATATTTGAAATGATTCAGTTATTGTGAATCATGCATATTGTCATATCTTATTTGTTCCTATTATCAGTTGTGCTCAAAATATCCAAGTTAGCAAAGGTCATGTTCAAACTTCAAATGATTCTATTTGATTTCACCAGGGCATGATCATAAGAGTTTCAAAATGTTCATAGTTATTTTTATTCAAATAGTTTGAACTATTTAAGGTAATGTAAATGAGTTCAGTTTTGTTATATCTCATATAGTTAATAAGTTATGATTTAAATAAGAATATGTGGCTTTTATGCACTTTAGACCCTGTGATTTAGCAATTTTTGGTAACAAGTTTAAAAGTGAATTATATAATACCCAGAAGTACTGGATAAGTATTTAAGTGGTTAAACTCTATTGTAAACTCCTCTAATCAACTTGGTACTAGGTTAGTCTTTCCCTCTTCTGAAGCTTCTGAATTATACCCTATGGTTCTATCTCAAGAGATAGGAGTGATATTGGATTTGACATAGACTCTCTCCTTGTTCTGGAGCTAAATAGACTTAGATGGGAAAGATTATGTTAATCAAGATATGAAAACAAGGTAGATTAAGAATCAAGGTAAGACTTGTGTTGTCTTCCTTTAAGCTAGGAATGGCTTCAATGATTTAGGTTTAAGAAATACCATGGGGATCATGGTAGAATTGGTTATGAGGTCCTAAAATGATGTGTTAACATATTAATCCTACCTCACATTCATCTCCTTTGATTGTTGTTATTATCTCTACCCAAAACAAGATTGTTAACAAAGGTCATGTTGAAGTTTATCGCACTTCAGTCGATGAGCTACTTCAGTTCCATCAACTCAAGAGAAGCTTCAATCACTTTGACAAATTTTATTTAAAAGCGCGAAAAATTTCCAGATTTTCTATGCATGAATGCAATGCACACTTCTGTGTTCTCTCTATTTCTAGCCTCACATCCTGGGATGTTACACAACTCGAAAAGGAGATTACATAAAGAAGATTCTAGTGGAAGTGTACTTCAGCTTCGTACTCCTTCTGGCATTGAGTAACGTCATATATCCTCATGTCAAACTTGGACGTGCCAACATGGAAGTCAGAGGTCATGAAGAAACCTCGCTGGATGTCGTGATCATCCACAAACTGTGACAAGCCGCCTTTGAAGTACTGTTCACTAGCGCTGTCATACCAGACTTCCACCTCATAGGGAGTACCTCCCCCAGAATGTTCACGCAGAATTGCTTCATGCAACTCATGCCCATCCATGAATTGGGTGAATTTTAGCGGCATCCGTTGAATCTCACGGCACAGCGCGCCAGCTATGCAAAAAACGAGTATATCTTTAGCTGAGAAGAAGAAGTGTTACCAGGAGGTATGCTTGGACCTTGGGCGGCGACAGGCACCTTTGGTTTATTCTTACTACCGGCCGGACGGCCGGGATGCCGTTTCACTGGAGCGGACGACGAGGATCCTACAGCAGCTGGAGTTGTCTTATTTTTGCTGCCACGAGGGCGGCCACGACCCCGCGGTGCCGTCGGGGAGCCAAGGTTCAGACGGGATCCATCTGCATCAGCCATGAAGAAAAGTGGGGAGAAAAGAAACCCTAGATGAAAAAGAAGATGATGCGGCGGAGGAGAAATCTGTTTAGGGTTTTTACCCTCACCAAAGGTGCTTTATTTATAAGCACATATTAACGGGCCTCCGCGAAAACAAGGCCCATAAAATATTTACAAAGGAGTTAAATTCTGCACATAGCAGATGATAATAGCAAAGTGAAATGCATCATAGAAAGTACGAGAAACCTCGCCTTGGGCTCGGGGGCTTACAACAGGAAGAAGAAGGAATAGAAGAAGTCAATTTGAGCCTATGATTGACTACAAGTATCCAACCATAGCCTCGGGGGCTACTCCCATCGGGAGCGCTGAGCGCGCACCTGACAGAAAATAAAAGAATCAGTAATAAAGATGAAGAAAGCTACGATCGATACGGTACGAGCCGCTCAACATTTCGACAACCATGAAACTTTGACTACATAGTCGACAAAATATAGAGCGGCTACTCCCATCGGGAGTTATTTGGGAGAAGTTAATATAATTCGAAATTATTTGATATTTCATCAGTCAAATGAGACTGCGACATGTGATTCTCGAGTTACGTTATCACAACGAAACTCAAATGCCGTGATTTATCACGAAGGTAAGACCCTGGGATCCGTCCTGTGTGGCCTGGTATACGCACATGGATGCGCTCTGCTAGTATGTATCCATGTCTACGATGCGAAGAAAATCCTGGTGGACGCACTGTGTACCCTGAGAATCACTGGGATTCATTCTTTGTAAGTCCTAAATGCGGCAAAAGAGTGGGTTTGACCGGTATCCTGAATTCAAGTCCAAGGGGATTGAATTTGAAGTAGGTGGCAAGTATCTGTTCTGGCAGTTAACTGACCTCTTGATCCGTCAGAGTTGTCAGGCTTGTTCATCAAAACCCCTTGCGAGATATTATCACGAAAATAAGTCGAAAGACCAAGTCGAAGATTTGAAGATATGAAGAAGTCGAAGAGTTGATCAAGTCGAAGATTTAAAGATTAGAGATTCAACCCGAATCTACAATTCTGGTAGAATCTCAAAGGCTACTGACAAGGGTATAGCTAATAAAGCCCGCTAGTTGAGTACCCCTGAGGCCCGTTAAGCTAGGCCCAATTGTAATGATAGTAGAGATACGAGTTCTTACCGTATGTCGATATTGTAATCTGTATCAGACCCTACCCGATCCTCGAGACCTGGCCACCTATATATAGGGGCCAAGAGGGGACGGTGTAGGGCAGATTGAAAGCAAGCCAGGTTCAACACCCAAGTTTACTTTCGGTATACACCTATTTCGACTAACTTTACCTTCGAGTTCATCCGACGCCCTATCTCCCCGATCCTAAGTTCTTCATCTAGGACATTTGTCGAGTTAACCCTCGTCAGTCACTCCCCCAGATTAAATAGAGGCATGAACCCAACTATCGAGCATAAATACCCCCTCTTGGAGTCACTAGTATCTACTTGGCCAAAGATAGCTACTAACAATGGAGAGCATGCAAGATCATAAACAACATAGGATAACATAAGATATATGATTCAACACATCAACTCAACATAACACCAATATTCATCGGATCCCAACAAACACAACATGTAAAATTACATAATGGTGATCTCGATCATGTAAGGCAGCTCACGAGATCTAAACATGAAGCACATGGTGGAGAAGACCACCATCTAGCTACTGCTATGGACCCATAGTCCAAGGTAGACTACTCACTCATCGCGCCGGAGGCAAGCATGGCGATGAAGAAGACCTCCGGTGGCGATTCCCCTCACCGGCAGGGTGCCGAGAAGAGCTTCTGGACCCTCCCGATCTCAGGTCGACGATGGTGGCAGATCGCGATGTGTTTCTAGAAAATTGATCGGGGGTTTTTATAGGCGAAGGGGCAGCGTCAGAGGTGGACCAAGGGGGTCTCACCTAGAGAGGGCGCGGCCAGGTGCTAGGCCGCGCCCCCTCATGGTAAGGCTGGCCCCTGGCTCGGCTTCGTCTCCTCTTCGGTGTTCTGGAAGCTTCTTTTAATATCTGGATGTTCGGCTTTTGTTTCATCCAATTCCGAGAATATTTCGTGTGTAACTTTTCTGAAACACAAAAACAGCAGAAAATAGGGAACTGGCACTGTGGCATCTTGTTAATAGGTTAGTTCCGGAAAATGCATAAAAACACCACGAAGTGTAACGAAACACTAAGCAAATGGTGTAAAAACAGGCATGGAGCATCAAAAATTATTGATACGTTTGAGACGTATCAGCATCCCCAAGCTTAACTCCTGCTCGTCCTCGAGTAGGTAAGTGATAACAAAAGAAATAACTTTTGAGGTGACATGCACCTACACAATCTTGATCAACTATGTAAGCGTTGTGCGCTGGGATCAAAAGAACTTAAAACATGGGCATGAAAGATATAATCTTGATAGAAGAAACTTAGCAACCATGTTATAACATGAAAAAGAACACAAACGAAAGATCATGAAAATGAAACAATGAAAGTCAAACGTGTGTTCTAATCATATGGAAAAACATACAAATGGTTTTCAGCTTGTCCTTCATGAGAGAGCAAAACATAAATGCATAGGACACCTTCAAGTTTTAAGAGGGCGACTAGATACAAATAATTTAAGAACAAGTGAAACCAACATCATGAATCAATCAATGAAAACTTTGGGACAATGCACATTATACTCAGAATGACAACTATGCTCTCTTAGACGGTGCATAAAGATAGAACGTGGTGACTCAACATAAAAGTAAAAGAAAGGCCCTTCGTAGTGGGAAGCAGTGATTAAACATGTGCTAGAGCTTTTCATTTATAAAATAGAGAGATAAAAATTGGGTTTTGAGAGGTGGTTGTTTTTGTCAACGACTGGCAATAGGGTTCTTACTATCTTCCATACAAAAATGAAGCAAGTTTTTGAGAGAGATTGGCACTTTTGTGCTCTTTTACAAAGCTTGGCACTCCTCCCCATCTTTTTTCCTTTCTCAAACCATGGCTAACCGATTCCATCGGGTGCCCACCAACATTCACATACCATGGAGGAGTGCCTTTTTTCTTTTCTTTTTTTTCTTTTTTTTCTTTTTTAGAATAAACAATATGGAAGATAGCAAATCCGACCACTACGTCCCCATGAGCTGAAAACAGTGTCACAAAACAAGAAGTATTTTGAAGGTTTTTTGAAAGGTAGCACATGAAAATTTACTTGGAATGGCTTGCAAATACCATGCATAGGAATTTATAGTGGACACAATGGCAAACTTGGTTTTTAGGAGTTGGATGCACGATTAGAGCTCATACTCAGTACAAAATGAGGGCTAGCAAAAGACTGGGAGCGACCAACTAAGATAGCAATAACGGCCATAATCATGCAAAGCGACAAAGCAACATTAAAAGAAGCATAAGATGGCATCAAAAGTCAAAAACTAAATGATCATAAAGACTTATGGCGACTTTGTATGAGTCTAACATGTGTGAGCATGCGCCAAGTCAACCCAAATAAAGCATCAAGGAGAAAACCAAAATAATGCTTCCAAATAATAAAAACAACGCATGATTTTTTCAAAGGCTCATTAAGCAATCTCAGTCATTTGAGACAAGGCATGCTACAGCAAAACCACTAAGCATACTATCAAAACGATATCAAGCACGGCATGCAAAAGTCTAAGCCGCAGTCTAAACAAGCTCCTTTTTGTACCACTTTTTTGCATAAATTTTTTTCTATTTTCCAACACCATTTGAACCTTTTTGAAACAACTCTTTTGATGAAAACCAACATGGACCAGAGGTCAAAATACACCTTGATATAAAGATATAATAATATTTAAACAAAAATCAAGGCGAAAAATGAAAGCTAAACGCAGTTCTAGAAAAAGAGAACACTCGTTGAACGATAAGAGTGAAAAACAAAGTGTTCTTGGCAAATGAAAAACAAAGCAACTTCTCCAAAAGGAAATTTGTTGGGGTCCAACCATTTATTGCAGCAAACAAAACTAAACAAAACTGAAAACTGAAACAACTAACGCTCCAAGAAAAACACATAATGCATGAAGCAATAAAAATATAGTGTGTTGAAAGGTGACCTGATTTGTGCCGATGAAGAAGGGGTGCCTCGGGGGCATCCCCAAGCTTTGACACTTGTACTTCTTGGATATTTCTTGGGGTGACATGGGCATCCCCAAGCTTGAGCTTTTGTCCATTCTTCAACTCATCTCATCATTCTCCAATCCCTACATTTGAAAACTTCCTTCATACAAAACTAAACACAATTCTATTAGCAACATTAGTGTAAGCATAATAATGAATCAACCCTTTTTGCTTCAGATTTCAACTCAAAACCAACACATATAAAGCATATACTACTGTAGCAACTTCCCCAAAAGTTCTGTGATCAAAAGAACTCAAAAAGAAAGCGATAAAGAGGCAAACACAAATAGTGGCAGAAATCTATCAAAACAGAACAGCTGACAAAGGTCGATTTTTTTGAGGGTTTTCTGTTGCTCACATCAAAAAGTGTATAACTAATGAAAGTTTGTATATAACCTGGGGCATATGAAAAAGAAATCACAGGTCAAAAAGATATTCTGAGAATTTTCACGAATTTTTACGGTGCAGCACCGAAATCTGTTTCAGGACAGCAACATCTCCACATCTTACCTCACTCAAATTTGAGGCTTCTCTTGGCACAACAATGAAATAAAAAGGATAAGGAGCGGTTATTAGAGTAGTAATAACTTCCAAGACTCAAATAAAAGAAAAAGAACTGAAAGTAAAACAATGGGTTATCTCCCAAGAGTGCTTTTCTTTAACGCCTTTGAGCTAGGCGCAGAAAGTGCAAATCAAGTATTTTCGAAAGAGGCATTAGATCCATTGTAGAAGTCTTTTCAATTAGGCATTGTATTGCATCCACATAAGTTTTTGAAGACCCCTTGTGATCATGCTTTGGTTCACTCAAATCACTAAAAAGATTTTCAGGACAGATCCAATCAAAATTATTTTCCAAAGCATCATGCAATCCCAAGAGTTTGCTAGGTATTGGTAATTTGGTTTCTTCTTTGGTTGTATCAACAACGTTAACAGATGAACCAAGCATATTAAAACGCATAAAAACTTTCCTAGCTTCAATAACAACATCTCTAAATTCTCTACGCAAAGTCTCTAAAATAAAATCCTTCTTTTCGGAGTCTTCAATGTCATGAAGCTTCAGAAACATGTATTTCATAAAAGGATTAAGGCTAGCAAACATAGCTTCTAACATGTGAACTAAATAAGCAGAAGCAACTTTATAGCTAAGAGCAAGCTCAGCGAAAGATTTATCCTGAACATCTTTATGCATGCTAATATGATTAAAGAACTCCTCAATATTACTTTTCCCAATAATAGAACCACTACCTGCTGAGAGGTCCTCCAAAACATACTTAGGGAACAACATAATGAACTAAGGTAACGAAATAACAACTATAAAGGAAACTATTTTTTTTTGTTTTTTGATAAAATGATGCAAGTAAAAATAAAGTAAAAGAAAAACTAAAACAAAGTAAAGGATGTGCATGCAAAACTCCCCTTGCAGAAGTCTTCTTTTTCCCCGGCAACGGCGCCAGAAAATTCTTGCTGCTTGCGGCGGTGTTGATGTAAATCACCGTCCAGTTGGGAACCCCAAGAGGAAGGTATGATGAGTATAGCAGCAAATTTTCCCTTAGTAAGCAACCAAGGTTTGTCAGTGCAGGAAAAAGCCAAACTCAAGAAGGTGATGCTTGCTAGCTTAGTGACACTCCAACAAGGGCGCCATTATCGATTCTTGTTAGCGCATCTTCAACTAGTAGCAACGCGGAACCTGCACACAACACAACCAAATACTTTGCTCCCAACTTACGATGTCGTGGTTTCGTCAACAGATCTGCCATAGAGGTAGGGGTATGGCGGTTTGTGGAAGGGGGTGAACACGGAGGAGCGATCCAGGACGGTGGTAGCACGAGTTTACCCAGCTTCAGATCCCGCGATGGTGGCGAGATCCTACGTGCTGCTATAATTCACTATATGGCAACAAGTGCTCGATTACAATGATGAGGTTGGCTGTTTCGCTATGCGATTGGCCGTATGACTCTAATCTTGCCTCAAGGGCTGCTCCACGCCGGGCTTATAAAGGCGCCTGGCGTGGGCTACACGTTGGTACCGGAGCGGATACAACTTGGAGTCCTAGACTAAGTCCTCTGCGTGTGCTACAAGGCAACCCACCATGGGCCGTCACCAAACCCGCCATGGGCCTGTCATCAGCAATCCGCCATGGGCCTGTCTCCGGATCCGCCATAAGCGCCTGCGTCCAGTACCGCCGTGGCAACTTCAGCAACTGGGCCGCCCGGTATAGTGAATCCGCCATACCACCCCTGATGGGCCACCCTGGCTTGCTGATTTAGGACTACGTCGCTAGTATACCTATTTGGTATATCCCCAACAGTAGCCCCCAGGGAATTTCAAGATTGCCATCTACACCCGCCATGCACGTTCTTGGTGAGTTACTTCCGCCATAGCTCTTCTGCACCGGGATGGCGGTTATCTTGATGCTCCTTCTTTCATCTATCAATCCGCCGTAAATAACGGATCAAGCGACGTAGTTATCTTAGCGAGATTTTCGGGATCCGTTGGATCATACCGTTGAAATCCGCCGTAAATTTTGGCACACAGTTCCTTCTAGGGCAAGATTTACAGTGCACACACTGTTTTCACCAAGTTACTTTTTTACCCCTGGACACGTGTCGCCAGATTAGGGTTTCTGCGATCAGGACGAACGGTGGTGATGGCGAGCATGAATCTCGAGGCCCGGGGTCTATATATACCCCGGCCTCTCACCCCCGGCCGGTCACCCGTCATTCGCCTCCATCACATTCTCTCTCCTTAGCGCCGCCACGAGAGCTTCGTGACCTCCGACGAGCCGCCGCGGAAAACCTCGCCGCCGGTAGCATTTTCCGCCACAAGCTGGTATCGTCTTCCTCGTCTTCGCTCGAAATCCTCGAAGTCATTACCGCCACGCCACTGGCCGCCATGGAGCCTGAATCACCTCGCCAAGCCTCCAAGTCTGAAGCTGCCGAAGGTTCTGCGCGGTCCTCTGATACCGAGTCCGCCATGCCTGAAACCTCGGGAGGAGATTGGGACCCTTACAACATGAGCGAGGAAATTCTTTCCTCCTTGGAACAAGAAGGCCGCATAGCCGCAAAGGAGATTTCCAGATGGCGGGTCAAGCCTGGTGTAACAATGCCAGCTCCTTCAGAAGAGGAGGTCGTCATACTGAAGTCTCACATTGATCGTGGCCTCAGTCTTCCGCCATCCTACATCCTGAAAGGCGTTCTTTGGCACTACAGGTTACAGCTACACCACATTGCTCCAAATAGCTTCACTGCTCTAGCGGAATTCGTCGCGCTATGCGAGGGGTACCTGGGCATCAGCCCACGCGGCGATCTATTCCGCCTATATTTTAATATCCGTCATAACCGGGACGCGAACGGGGATCCTCGCAATTGCGGATCAATCTCCTTTGTTCCTCGGAAAGGAAAATCTTACCCTTACATTGTCCCTCATGACTCTGCAAAGGGATGGCGGGGATCCTTCTTCTATCTGGCTGACCAGGCCCCTCCTGAAAGGAAGTTTGGCCTGCGGTCTTTTGCTGATGGCCCCGCCGAGGAGCAAGATAGCTGGGGCGTCATGGACGATTTTACAATGGATGATGAATGCCAATTATGCTCACGGCGGATTTCGAAACTTGTCTTCTCTGGACTGACAGGTGCTGATACCATCCACTGCTGGGTCTCACGGCGGATTCAGCCTCTTCAATACCGCCCAACCCTGATGTGCGAATATAGCAGAGTTGATGATCCCCAGCGCTATTCCAAGGAGGAACTATCTGCTGAAGAGATCAAACTTCAGATCCGCAGTATCATTAAGGTGGGGCGGGACGAGCCTCTGAAGCTAAAGATCCCAATGTATGAAAATGGCAGTTGTCCAAAGGTGAGTGTTTTCTCCTTATTCCGCCATAACAGCTAATTTTTCTTGAATAACTTCGCATTTCTTCGCAGCTTTCTTCCCTGCCG
Organism: Dactylis glomerata; assembly: GCA_007115705.1. Taxonomy (NCBI): domain Eukaryota; kingdom Viridiplantae; phylum Streptophyta; class Magnoliopsida; order Poales; family Poaceae; genus Dactylis; species Dactylis glomerata. The sequence continues at coordinate 5,218,928 of QXEO01000546.1, forward strand.
CCATCTGAGCTGAGCGGTCTTGTCCGCTATCCTCGGACAAAGGATCTTACTGACGATGAGGACGAGACATCCTCGTCCCCCAAAAGACAGAAGGTGGCGGAGGAAGAGGTAGTGGCGGATGAACCTATAACGGCGGTTCCTCGTGGCGTTCGCGGTGCTGGCGGGCGCATACGTGGGCTAGGCAAGAGAGTCATTTCTCGCCATCCGTCCCCTGCCCTTAGCGGCCATCTGGACACCGTGCCCGAACACTCCGCCACTATAAATCTGCCAGAGCAGAAGTAAGCATAATCATAACTTGCATTCATACCATGTATACTTTGACTATTCTAATCTCTGTCTGTCTTCTGCGCACAGAAGAAGAAAGGTTTCTGGCCAGAAACCTCCAAGGGCCAAGCCGTCTCCTGCTGCCATTCCACCTACACCGGATGCTCCTGCTCGCCCAACTGGGCCTTCCACTTCTTCCCAACATGCTAGCAAGGTGGCGGATGCTCCAGAGAATACTGGACCATTGGACCGCCCCGCTAAAAGTGCCAAGAAGGTGAGTTTTAGCAGAAAACCAGTCCAGAAGGATGCAGGGGCTGGGGAGGCCTCAAAATGGAAGAATAAATCAGAGGCCCTTTTCCGCCTTGATAATCTACAAGAGGAGGCCAGTAACCATGTATCATCTGCTATGGCAGCGTTTGTCCAGAGAACCAGTCTTGTTAAAGAGGTATGTACTCCCAGTAGCCCCCGAGCGCCATGGCGGATTTGTAAATTCGATGCTATGGGGCTTCAAGATTGACTTCTGTAAGTTTTTGAATAGCACAGCCCCCGAGCGCTGGTAGTTCACACAACGCTCTATAGAGAATCCTTTTTTTTAAATTTTCATACTGAGTAGCCCCCGAGCGTTATGGCGGATGACTATCCGGCATAAAGCTCTTAGGAAGACAAAATCAGCATAAGTAGCCCCCGAGCATCATGGCGGATAATCGTTCATCATGATGCTCTAAGAGTGACGAAAAAATCAACATGAGTAGCCCCCGAGCGTCATGGCGGATTCTATCCATCATGATGCTCTAAGAGTGACTAACACTTCAAATTTTGCCAGAACTACAAGAAGGTGGTGGAGGACCTGGTCCAGGTCGTCAGCTCGCAGGAGAAGGAGCTGGTGGAAAAAAGCGCTCTTGTGGCGGACTTGTAGCAGCAGCTTGAGAATAGCAGTAATTTACCTTAAGTTTCCTTTCCTTTATGCTTATTCAATCAATGCTGAGCTAACAAAATTCCGCCATGCAGATGCTGCCAAGCTCAAGTCCACACTTGAGGGGGTGAAGAAGGGCGATGCCATTGCGATGGAAGGGCTGAATGAACAGCTCCGGAAATCACTGGCCGAAAACGCCACCCTCGGAAGGCAGCTAAAAGACCAGGAGAACCAGGGCAAGAAGAAGGACAAGGAGATAGCGGATCTCTGCAAAGCCGCCGCTAATTTTGAGAAGCGGCGTGAAGGCTTTAACGAGCTCCTTCATCACTTCCAGGACAACTTGCTAGGTACCATTTCTTCTTATAGCGTAAAGTTTCTTCAATTTTCTGCCGTGCGTGACACATCTTATTTTTCCGCCATGCAGTCGCTTTGGGGCAAGGCGAGATGGACACCGCTGAGGGCTTGCGCCTGGGCACCGACGCAGCGAGGAAGGAGCTTGATGGCCTTCTCAGCGCTGGTCGCCAAGCATGCGGGAGCCTGCAGATAGCGGGTTCTTCCAACCTTTCCGCCATCGTGCTCACACAGAAGCTGCTGCTGGTGCCAGGGCTGGTGGCGGACTGGAAACTGTCCTCTGCTCGGGGTGGTGCCAGGACAGCGCTGATCTTGGCGAAGGCCCACTATCCCGAGATGGACCTGGACCAGCTCACCTCCGGCATCCCGGAGAGCGGCGAGGACGGCGCGCCGGTGGATGAGGCCGCCATCCGGCAGAGCGTGCTTTGATACGATCAACTGTGTGCCCTTGGCACTCAGTTGAACGTATACTATGAAGCATACGAGCTGCCAGGATCGCCAAGTCAGGCTTCGGCATCAGCCTCCACGGCTACAGCAGGTGGTGATGGCGGTGATGAGGTGTCCTCCAAGGTTCCGCCATCCTCTTGAGATGTGCCCTGCAATATGGCAGGAAAAAATACTTTGCATCAATTCGGCCCCTAAGTGGGTCTGTAATTTAAACTTAAACTGCGTGTGAATGCTTGTGCACTGTGACTGATCTGCTTGTGGCGGATCAGTGGAATGCTTTTGAACTCTTGCAGTTTGTTTTTTATGAAGTGGTTTAATTGCGCGAAGAAACTGCCAGGCCTAGTTTTATGCAACTTGCAGTTTTTTGCCACGCCCAAAAAACAACACTTTGAAAAAAATTCACGCGTAGGATTATGCGATCCGCCATCCGGCTCTCTGTGCTTGACTTTTCAAGAGATGGCGAAATCTTCGCATGAACAATCCGCTAGGGCGACGATACTTAATAGCAACCGTCCAAAACCCTGAGCAGATGGCGGCTTAGATCGTCAAAAAGTCACTACTCGGGAATCCACACAGAAAACATCGAATGAAGATCAAAACATAAAAAAGCTACGCGGACCGCTTATGGCGGATTTAAAAGAGACGCAAGTGCAAAGCACAATTCCGCAAAAGGTTCTATATGATCAAAATGAACAATAAAGGAGGTAAAAGACTCAGAAAAAATCAAGAGTGAACCAAATGCTTTATTTCATTGATCATATAGAGGTGCCTATTACATAGCTAGAGAAGTGCTAAGTGTAGAAAGGACGTAGCTGTGCGATGTTCCATGGACGATCTGTCTCGTCGTAGATATTGTCAGGGTCTCTTCGTTTGCGCTTCTTACTTGGTCGCTTATCTAGCTCGCGGATATCAACGAGATAGTAGGAACCATTCAGTAGAGCTTTGCTGATGACGAAGGGTCCTTCCCAAGGCGGGGATAGCTTGTGGGACTTCTGCTGCTTGAGGCGCAGCACCAGGTCACCTTCTTTGAACGAGCGTTGGCGAACTCGCCTGCTGTGATAGCGGCGGAGATTCTGCTGGTAGATGGCGGATCTCTGGGCTGCTAGGTCTTGTTCTTCTTCTAGCAGGTCCACAGATAGTTGTCTAGACGCTTCTGCATCTTCTTCCTTGTAGGCCTCGACTCTTGGAGAATCGTACTGAACATCACTTGGCAAGATTGCCTCTGCTCCGTAGACTAAGAAGAAAGGGGTAAGGCCAGTTGATCTATTTGGCGTGGTCCATAGACTCCACAGCACAGATGGCAACTCCTCTGCCCAGGCTCCAGCTGCTCTGTGCAACGGTGCTTCCATGCGTGGCTTGATCCCTGACATGATTAGTTCGTTGGTCCGCTCAACTTGGCCATTAGACTGTGGGTGTGCCACAGATGCTAGGTCAAGGCAGATTCCACTGTGATGGCAGTATTCTTCAACTTCTCCCTGAGACAGATTAGTGCCATTATCGGTGATGATGCTATGTGGGATGCCAAATCTAACCACAATGTCCTTGACAAATTTGAGGGCCGTTTTGCCATCAAGTTTTCTGATGGGCTTAGCTTCCACCCACTTCGTGAATTTGTCTACCGCTACCAGGAGGTGCGTAAATCCCAAAGGTGCTGTTTTTAGCGGACCCACCATGTCCAGCCCCCAGACTGCAAAAGGCCAAGTTATGGGGATCGTATGCAGCGCTGTGGCGGGCATATGGGTTTGCTTGGAGTACATCTGGCAACCATGGCAGAACTCCACAATGCGGTCTGCATCTGCCTTGGCTGTTGGCCAGTAGAATCCATGGCGGAATGCTTTAGCTACTAGGGATCTGGCGGCGGCGTGATGCCCACATTCGCCTTCGTGGATCTCTCTTAGTATTTCGATTCCATCCACTTGGGATATGCACTTCATGAAAACTCCTGAGGTGCTTTGTTTGTAGAGTTGGCCATCTATGATGGTGTACGCTTTGACTCTACGCTCGATTTGTCTTTTTTGGACTTCGTCTTCGGGAAGCTTCTTGTTCATCAGAAATTCCAGGTAGGGCTCTTCCCATGGCGGATTGCTTGGCAAAACCGCCATAACAGGGGAGCTCGCTAGCTCCAGATTTTCTGGATCAACCATCTTGACTGATGGTACGCGCAGATGCTCGAGGAATACGCCTGGCGGAACTACCTTACGGCTGGATCCCAGTTTGGACAAGGTATCGGCCGCCATGTTATCTTCTCGCCGCACGTGTTTTATGTCGTAGCCGAGGAAACTTTTGGCCATCTCGTCCACTTCATCTCTGTATGCCGCCATGACTTCGTTCCGAGCTTTATATGTGCCAGCCACCTGTTGAGCCACAAGGTCAGAGTCTCCACAGCACATGATGTGTTGTACGCCGATCTCCTTTGCGACACGTAGCCCGTGTAGTAGCGCTTCATACTCCGCAATGTTGTTGGTGGTGGAGAAGTGGATCTGGAGAACGTAGCTTAGCTCATCTCCTTTGGGAGACTTGAGTGTCACTCCAGCCCCCGAGTCGTGTAGCAACTTTGAGCCATCAAAGTGCATCACCCAATGCTCTGGTTCTGGGACGGGCGTAGTTTCCTGTGCTTCCTTCCAATCCGCCATAAATTCCGCCAAAGCCTGAGACTTGATGGCGGTGCGAGGCTTGTAGTCGATGTCGAAAGAGGCCAATTCAATGCCCCACTTCACAACTCGTCCTGTTGCGTCGCTGTTGTTGATGATGTCCTTCAGTGGGGATTTGCTCACCACTGTGATCTTATGGTCATAGAAGTAATGCCTTAACTTACGAGAAGCTAGGAAAACTCCATATGCTAATTTTTGGTAGTGAGGGTAGCGCTGCTTGGATTCCGTCAGGACCTCGCTGACATAGTAGACTGGTCTCTGTACGCCATACTCCTGTGCTTCTTCCTTACGCTCTACCACCATGACGATGCTGACCACCCTGTTGGTTGCCGCCATGTATAGTAACATGGGTTCTTGGTCTTCGGGAGCCGCTAGGACTGGTGCAGTGGATAACACTCTCTTCAGATCCTTAAGTGCAGCGTCTGCCTCGTTGGTCTAGACGAATTCGTCTGATTTCTTCATCAGCTTGTAGAGCGGCAAAGCCATCTCGCCAAGACGACTGATGAATCTGCTCACTGCTGCCACGCAGCCTGTGAGTTGCTGTACGTCTTTTAGGTCTATGGGCCGGGAGATGTCGAGGATTGCCTTGATCTTCTCCGGGTTAACCTCAATTCTGCGGTGGGAGACGATGAATCCTAGGAGTTTTCCAGCTGGGACCCCGAAGACGCACTTCATTGGGTTAAGCATCATGTTGTACTTCCTGAGATTGTCAAATGTCTCTTGCAAATCCGCTATAAGGCCATCTTGTTTTCTAGACATAACTGCGATGTCGTCCACGTATGCGTGGATGTTTCGTCCGATTTGATCCGCCAGGCACTTTTGCATGGTGCGCTGAGACGTTGCTCCTGCGTTTTTCAGACCGAATGGCATTGTGACATAGCAATATGTGCCATAAGGTGTTACGAACGACGTAGCGAGCTGATCGGACTTTTTCATCTTGATCTGGTGGTATCCTGAGTAGGCATCTAAGAAACACAACAATTCCGATCCCGCCGTCAAGTCAATGACTTAGTATGTATCACTTCCTTGATGAAGCCTGCTTTCAACAGCTTGGAGATTTCCTTTGCTATGGCGCGGCGCTTTTCATCTCCGAAGCGTCTCATGGCTTGTCTTACTGGCTTGGAGCCAGGAATTATCTGCAGGGCATACTCGGCGAGTTCCCTGGGTACACCCGTCATGTCAGATGGCTTCCATGCGAAGATGTCCCGGTTCTCGTGGAGGAACTCGACGAGCGCGCTTTCCTATTTAGGGGACAAGTTTGTCCCAATGGCGGTGGTCTTGGCGGCATCGCCAACGACAAGTTCCACCTGCTTTGTGTCGACCGTAGGCTTGAAGGTGGGCGGGGAGGCGGAAACCTCCTGCTTGGATGCCGGCATCTCCGCGGGGTCTGTAGCGGCGTGGATTTCTTTGAACTCCTCACCGAAGAAGCCTGCTTCCGCGAAGGCGGCTTCTCCTTCCTCGCACTCCTTTGCCTTTCTGAAACTGCCATAAACGGTGATTATGCCATCCGGTCCTGGCATCTTCAGCTGATTGTAGATGTAGCATGGCCTCGCATGAAAGCTGTGGAAGGCTGGGCGCCCGAAGATCACGTGGTAAGTGCTTTTGAACGGGACAACCTCAAAGGTTATGGGCTCTTCTCTGTAGTTTTCCTCACTACCGAAGGCAACCTTGAGTGTGATGGACCCGTGATACGTCCAAAACGTATCTACTTTCCCGAACACTTTTGCTATTGTTTCTCCTCTAATTTATGTGTTTTGAATACAACTAACACGGACTGACGCTGTTTTCAGCAGAATTGCTCTGGTGTCTCGTTTTTGTGCAGAAATTCAACTTCCAGTAAAAATTGGGGAAAAATCATGAAAAATCATATTTCACCAGAAGACCCACGGAGCCAGAAGACAGGAGGGAGAGGAGGCTCGAGGGGCCGCCACGCACAGGTGGCGCGGCCCAGCCCTGGCCGCGCCACCCATGCGTGAGGGGGCCCCAGGTCCCCTCTCGACCTCCCCTCTCGCGTACATATACCCCCTGACGACATAATATCGGGGAGACGGCGTTTTTCCCAGATAGACTTCCGCTGCGCCGCCGCCATCAAAAACCGCGATTCAGAACCAGAAACTCCGTTCTGGCACCCTGCCGGGACGGGGATTCGGAGGAGATCTTCATCACCATCACCACCGACGCTCCTCCATCGACCATCCATGACTCCCCCATCCATGTGTGAGTAATTCCCCCGCTGTAGGTGAGGGGATGGTAGGGATTGGATGAGATTGTTCATGTAATTTGATATGAGATTGATAGGGCATAGTGCCTAGTATCTTTATTTAGTGCCTATGACATTGTTGCAACTTGTTGTGCTTAATGCTTGTCACTTTGGGTCCAAGTGCCATGATTTCAGATCTGAACATATTATTATTTCTATGATGATACTTGTTATTTATGGTCTTACCTACAAGTTGTATACACATATTGTTGTCCGGAACCCGAGGCCCCAAAGTGACAGAAATTGGGATAACCGGAGGGGATGGCTATGATGTGAGGATCACATGTGTTCACCGAGTGCTAATGCTTTGCTCCGGTACTCTATTAAAAGGAGTACCTTAATTACCAGTAGTTTCCCTTGAGGCCCTGCTGCAACAGGCTGGTAGGATAAAAGATGTCGTGCAAGTTTCTCCTTGCGAGCACGTACGACTATATACGGAACACGTGCCTATGATTGTTTGTACTAGGATGCTTTATCATTATTTATCTGCAATGCCCATATCTCATTGATTTCATGAATTATCTTATCCATGCAACACCCGTAATCCATCCCTATGCCTACAGTATTTGTTCCTACTGTTTACAACCGTTACTTTTACTGCTGCTATTTTGCTACTGCTGTTACTGTTTCCCTGCTGTCACTGCTATAAAACTGTTGTTACTGATAAACCGCTGTGAGAAAGACTGTTTCCAGGTGCAGCTGAATTGACAACTCATCTGTTAAGGCTTACATATATTCTTTGGCTCCCCTTGTGTCGAATCAATAAATTTGGGTAATACTTCCCTCGAAGACTGTTGCGATCCCCTATACTTGTGGGTCATCAAGACTATTTTCTGGCGCCGTTGCCGGGGACCATAGCTTTATCTGTAAGTTCACTTGGTATTCATATTGTTCGCTGCAATCCTTTCATCATGGGTAAACCTCGTGATGGAAAAGTTCCTATATTGCCATCCACTACAAGAAGAGGTACGACTCTCAACACCTCTATTGCTCTTGATTCACCATCTGTTATGAGTAAGTTGCTTACACCACCACACCCACACGTTACTGCTACTACTTCTGCTGAGATTGAAAGTGCCACTGATAATTTAGATGATGCTTCTACTGTGCTTGATGAGAGAGGTTCACTAGGTTCCTTTTTAGATGCTACTATTGCTAGAGCTAAGTTGGGAAACACCACTGTTACACCTGTTAGTTCACCTGAGTCTAGGGAATGTCCTAGTGATGATTATGATGATGATGCTTATATTGAGCTTAATGATGATTTTATTGCAGAAGCACGTGCTGCTCGTGATGCAGGTAATGTTAAAGAACTTCTCGCTAGACGTTCTGTTAGATATAATTTGTCTCCTGATCCTAAGTTTGCTGCTTCTCCTATCAATATTAGAGACAAGGATTATGATTTCTCTTTGGATTTATCTTACATATCTATTGTTGAGAAAACTCCTTTTTGTGGTACTAAAGATGAGAGTGCTATGGAGCACTTTGAGTAATTTGTTTTCTGATGATATTAAGCTCCGCACTTATTTTGTTGCTAAGATTTTTCCTTTCTCGTTGAAAGATGCTGCTAAAACTTGGTTTAATAGCTTGTCTCCTGGATCTCTTACTAGTCCTATTGCTTTGGTTAATGCTTTCTTTCAGAAATATTTTCCCGCTAGTGCTCAACATGCTGCTGTGCAGAAAATCTTTGATTTTGAACAGGGAAAAGGAGAGATATTGCCTGAATCTTGGACAAGGTTTTGTTCTTTAATTAGAGCTTTGCCTAAAGAACCATTGCCTAAAAATGTACTCCTTGATATATTTTATAATGGACTAACGGATGAATCTAAATCATATTTGGATAGTTGTGCTGGTTGTGTTTTCAGGGAAAGAACTCCGGCTGAAGCTGAAGAATTAATGGCTAAAATAAGCCGGAATCATGATGATTGGACTTTAGTTGAGCCAACACCAGCACCAACTCCTACGCCATCTACAGAGCCTACGCCGAAGAAGAGAGGAATGATTGAATTAAATGATGAAGTTATGAAGGAAGCTAAGAAATCTCTTAAGGAGAAAGGTATTAAGGCCGAAGATGTGAAGAATTTACCTCCTATAGAAGAATTATGTAAGCCAATCCCTCGCTCATCTACTATTGAGGTATACTCTCTCCAACGCTTTGATGAAAGAGATATTCCTTACACTAAACCTCCTGATCAATGCTTAGATGAGTTTGATAATTTTATTGTTAAGCAAGAAAATTTTAATAGAATGGTGCATAATCATCTGTTGGAGAATTCTAGAGTTATTAACAAGTTGCAGGATATTGTGGAGAGAACCGCCAATGACGTGAAGATACTTGCTAAACATTTTCAAATGGTTCAAACACAAATTGATCAGCTTACTAAAGTGCAGCAAGACCTGCTAGTTAATGCTGCAAGAGAGAAGCAAGCATGTGAAATACGCACAAGAAGTGGTGCTGCTACTCAAGACCCATTATATCCTGAAGGACATCCTAAGAGGGTCGAGCAAGATTCTCAACGCACTTCAAGTCATGAGATTCCTCCCAAGAAGAAGAAGAAGCATAAAACAACTGCAGAATCCTCTGATGCAGGTAAAGATCCTAACAGTGTTTCTATTTCTGATGCTGAAACTGAACCAGGAGATGCTTCCGATAAAGAAGAAGATAAAGAAGAAGTTGAAGAAGAACCGGAGAAGAGTGATAAAAATGCAAAGTACACCAAAGAAGACTTCATTGCCAACAAACATGGTAAGGAGAGGGAACCTTGGGTACAGAAGCCAATGCCTTTTCCCAGTAAGAAACACAAGTCTAAGGAAGAAGAACACTACAACAGGTTTTGTGAATGGATGAGACCTTTATTTTTGCAAATTCCTTTGACTGATGCTATTAGAATGCCTCCTTATGCAAAGTATATGAAAGATATTGTCACTAACAAAAGGAAAATTCCTAGTGAGGAAATTTCCACTTTACTTGCTAATTATTCTTTTGATGGTAAAGTTCCAGAGAAGCTTGGAGATCCAGGTATACCAACTATTCCTTGCTCCATTAAAAATAACTATGTTAGAACTGCCTTATGCGATTTGGGAGCTGGAGTTAGTGTCATGCCTTTTTCTCTTTACAAGAGACTTGATCTAGAAAAATTGGTTTCAACTGATATATCCTTGCAGATGGCTGATAAGTCTACTACTATTCCTATTGGTATATGTGAGAATGTTCCTGTTCAAGTTGCTAACAGCTGTTTAATATTAACTGATTTTGTTGTGATGGAAATGCCTGAGGATGATTGACGAGGGTTAACTCGACAAATGTCCTAGATGAAGGACTTAGGATCGGGGAGATAGGGCGTCGGATGAACTCGAAGGTAAAGTTAGTCGAAATAGGTGTGTATCGAAAGTAAAACTTGGGTGTTCAACCTGGCTTGCTTTCAATCTGCCCTCCACCGTCCCCTCCTGGCCCCTATATATAGGTGGCCAGGTCTCGAGGATCGGTTCGGGTTCGATACAGATTACAAATATCGACATACGGTAATAACTCGTATTCGACTATCATTACAATTGGGCCTAGCTGATCGGGCCTCAGGGGTACACAACCAACGGGCTCTATTATCTATACCCTTGTCAGTAGCCCCTGAGATTCTACCAGAATTGCAGATTCGGGTTGAATCTCTAATCTTCAAATCTTCGACTTTGATCAATTCTTCGACTTTATCTTGAAATCTTCGACTTGGTCTTTCGACTTATACTGATGATAATTTTCTCGCAAGGGGTCTCGATGAACAAGCCTGACAACTCTGACGGATCAAGAGGTCAGTTAACTGCCGGAACAGATACTTGTCACCTACTTCAAATTCAATCCCCTTGGACTTGAATTCGGGATACCGGTCAAACCCATTCTTTTGCCTCATTTAGGACTTACAAAGAATGAATCCCAGTGGTTCTCAGGGTACCCAGTGCGTCCACCAGGATTTTCTTCGCGTCGTAGACACGGATACATACCAGCAGAGCGCATCCATGTGCGTATACCAGGCCACACAGGACGGATCCCGGGGTCTTACCTTCGTGACAAGTCACGGCATTCGAGTTTCGTTGCGATAACGTAACTCGAGAATCGCAGTCAAATTTTGACTGAAACAATTCGGGTTTCTACAACCATAAAACTCGCTCCCGATGGGAGTAACGCTTGTCCAATCTTCAATGCTTCACCAATCAACATCGTCGGGTGCGCGCTCAGCGCTCCCGATGGGAGTAGCCCCCGAGGCTATAGTCGAAAAAATCTTTTTTTTTCGAGTATAGGCTCAAGAGATAATAATGCTCGTCATACTTCAACTCGAACCACTTCACCTGTGAAGTTCTTCAACTCGAGATACTTTCAAGAACACCCTTTCTTCGAGATAATAATGCTCGCAATTTGCTGAGGACCACGACATCCATCAAGGTTTCATCATGGCGTTCGACTTCCACGTCGGTACGTCGAAGTTTGTTGAGGACCACGACATCCATCAAGGTTTCATCATGGCGTTCGACTTCCACGTCGGTACGTCGAAGTTTGACGTGAAGATCTATAATGGCACTCTTTGCCAGAAGGAGTACGAGGCTTGAAGCCCTCTTTTATTTAGATCTGTTATCCATGTAATCTTGTTTGACAATGTCCTTCCTACAATGATATCAATAAATATTTGTACTTTGTGTCGATTAACTTTTACTAGTATCATGAGAACAAGTCATGTTCTGAGATATGCTTTCCATATGTCGGGTTCTTTGCGAACTAATGAATGTGAAGATGATATCGGGTTCTTTTTATGAACCAAGTTTTCTTTGTATTTATCGGGTTGTGAAAACAACCTTATAGCGAAGAAAAAATCCCTCCATCTTGTCATAACAACTTTTCGTACGACCCAAGGGTTGAAGCCCCCGAGCGGAGAAGTAACGCGAGAATCGTACAATTTTGTCGAGTTCAACCCAAAGAACCCGACCTATGGCCTCATGTTCTGGGTCCAGAAGGTTAACTCGAATATGCTGATCTCTATACTTAGTCTACGCGTAAAAACGCCGTAGCTGTTCTGCATTCCACGGGTTGGTTTCGTCCTTCCCGGTCTTCTTGTCTTGTAGTCGATATGCTCCTCCTGGTATTACTTCCGTGACGATGTAAGGTCCCACCCAAGGGGACTCCAATTTGCCATGGCTGTCTTGCCTAAGTCGCAAAACAAGATCTCCCACCACGAAGGATCGTGGACGAACTCGACTACTATGATAGTTTCATAGACTTTGTTGATATTGCATAGCCCTTTCTAATGCTTTGTCTCTTGCTTCATCTAACGCGTCGACGTCGTCTTGTAATGCTTTTGTTGATGTCGTCTCGTCATATGCTGTCACTCTTGGAGCTTCGTGTGTAACTTCGACTGGAAGCACGGCTTCTGCGCCATGGACCAGAAAGAAAGGAGTTTCTTGAGTTGCTGCATTGGGCGTAGTTCTTAGACTCCAAAGAATGGAGGGCAATTCTTCTACCCAAGCGCTTTTGGCTTTCTCGAGAGGTGCTAAAAGCCTCTTTTTTATTCCACTGCTTATCAGGCCATTGGCCTTTTCGACTTGCGCGTTTGTCTTCGGGTGCGCCACAGATGCAAATTTAAGCTTGATTCCCAATCCTTCGCAGTAACTTTTGAATTCTTTTGAAGTAAAATTTGTCCCATTGTCTGTGATGATGCTGTGTGGTACACCAAAACGAAAAACTATCGACTTGATGAAGCTGATTGCTGCTGTAGAATCTTGAGTTGTTACTGGAGCTGCTTCCACCCATTTGGTGAATTTATCGACTGCTACTAGTATGTAGACATGTCCTCCTGGCCAAGATTTGTGCAGCTTTCCCACCATGTCAAGACCCCATTGTGCGAAGGGCCAGGATAATGGTATTGTTTGTAGCTCTGCTGCTGGTGCATGCGGTCTGGATGCAAACCTTTGACATGCTTCACACTTTCGAACTATATCTTTTGCGTCTTCGATGGCTGTTAGCCAATAGAATCCTGCTCGAAAAGCTTTTGCTGCTATTGCTCTGCTGCTTGCATGATGGCCACATACTCCACCATGTATGTCTTTCAATATTGTTTGCCCTTCTTGGGGTGTAACACAGCGTTGTAAAACGCCTGTAATACTTCTCTTGTATAGTTTCCCTTCAATCACGACGAACGCTTTCGCTCTTCGAGTTATCCTTTTAGCCTCCACTGCATCTTCTGGTAGCTTCTTATTTATCATGTACGCAATATATGGCTGCATCCATGTTTCTTCTATCATCATGACCTCCTCTGGTTCTGTCATGGCCCCCGCGCTTGTCGTAGTAGTCGAACTTTTAGCACTTTTTATTGACCTTTCCGCTATTTCTTCCCAAAACACTCCAGATGGCACAGGTAAGCATTGTGATCCAATATTTGCTAAAGTGTCGGCTTCTTCATTGCTGTTCCTGCTGACGTGAGAGACTTCGCATCCGTCGAACGTTCCTTCTAGATAATGGTACAAATTTTTGTAGGCCATCATGTTGTCATTGATTGTGTCACACCTGTTCATAACTTGCTGAACAACAAGGTTAGAGTCTCCAAATATCTTTAGGCGAGTTGCTCCACAAGCTTTAGCCATCTTCATTCCGTGCAGCAAAGCCTCGTACTCTGCCTCATTGTTAGAAGCCTGTGGGAAACTCATCCTTAGGACATACTTTAGTTTGTCGCCATGGGGCGATATCAATACTACTCCTGCGCCTGCGCCTTGGACTCGCTTAGATCCGTCGAAATACATTGTCCAGGTACTCGATAAATCTGGTGGTCCGGTACTTTGCAGCTCGAGCCACTCTGCTGTAAAATCTGGCAGAATTTGCGACTTGATCGCCTTCCTCTTCTCGTACGTGATGTCCATGGGAGATAGCTCTATTCCCCACAAAGAGACACGTCCCGTCGCTAAAGGATTGTTCAATATGTTCGATAGTGGTGCTTCGTTAACCACTATAATTGGGTGCACAGTAAAATACTGTCGTAGTTTTCGTGCAGTTGTGAAGACACTGTATGCCAACTTCTGATAATGCGGGTACCTCTGTTTGGTTGGAGATAGTACTTCGCTGATGAAATATACTGGTCTCTGGACGCCATGAGCTTTGCCTTCTTCACTTCTTTCGACTACTAGGACTGTACTTACCACCTGATGGGTTGCGGCGATGTACAGTAGTAGTGGCTCTTTTTCTTTAGGTGCGACCAGCACTGGCGGCGTGGAAAGGACTTTCTTCAATTGCGCAAACGCTGCGTCTGCTTCTTCTGTCCACTCAAATTTGTCGTCTGACTTCTTCATAAGTGCGTAAAAAGGTAGCGCCTTCTCCCCTAGTCGAGCAACGAAGCGACTTAATGCCGCGACTCGTCCTGCTAACTTCTGTACGTCGTGGAGTTTCGTGGGTTTCCCCATTGTTAGAATTGCTTGAATCTTCTCTGGATTTGCTTCTATTCCTCGTGCGGATACCAAGAATCCCAAAAGTTGCCCTGCTGAAACTCCGAAGGAGCACTTTGTCGGGTTCAGCTTGAGCTTGAACTTGTTCAGGTTGTCGAAGGTTTCTGCCAAGTCGCTGATTAGAGATTTCTCCTCTCTTGTGGTGATGACTACATCATCAATGTAGACTTGTATGTTGCGCCCTATTTGACTCCCGAGGCAACTTTGCATCATCCTTTGATAGGTTGCTCCTGCATTTTTTAGGCCGAATGGCATCACTTGGTAGCAAAACACTCCATACGGTGTAATAAAGGCCATTTTTTCCTCGTCTTCTTTCTTCAGTTTGATCTGGTTATAGCCAGAATATGCATCCAAAAAGGAAAGCCTTGCGCAGCCCGCTGTTGAATCGATTATTTGATCGATGCGGGGTAAAGGGAAGGGATCCTTTAGACAATGCTTATTGAGAGATGTGTAGTCGACACATACTCTTTGTACGTCTGTGTTCTTCTTGGGTACTATTACTGGGTTCGACACCCAGCTCGAAGTTTTGATTTCCCTAATGAATCCAGCACTTTCTAATCTGTGCAATTCTGATGCTATTGCCTTCCTCTTGGGTTCATCGAATCGTCGCAGTGGCTGCTTGACTGGTTTCGCCTTGGGATCTACATTTAATGCGTGCTCGACGAGTTCCCTGGGAACCCCTGGCATGTCCGATGGACACCAGGCGAAGATTTCCCAGCGCTCATGGAGGAACTCGACGAGCGCGCCTTCCTATGCGGGATCCAAGTTCACCGCTATTGATGTCGTCTTGTTTGGATCCGTAGGGTGGACCTGAATTTTCTTTGAGTCCTGCGTTGTGTCGAAAGCCTTATCTGGCAGGGATCGTCCAATGTCGGGTAGCACATTATGATCTGTTTCTCCTTTTAACCTCTCGTATTCTGCTGTCATGCCGAAGGTTTGCGCCATCTTATTGAATTCTCTATCACATGTGTTGGCTACCTCAAAGCTCCCTTGTACTGTGATTGTTCCTTTGGGTCCTGGAATTTTTAGCGTGAGATACGCGTAGTGCGGTACTGCCATGAATTTTGCAAATGCTGGGCGCCCCAGGATTGCATGATATTGTGACGGCCAATCCATGACTTCGAACTCCAGTTTCTCTCTTCTACAGTTTACGCTGCTACCAAAGCAGACATCGAGTTCTATTCTTCCCAACGGGTAGTTTGCTGCTCCTGGTACTATCCCGTGGAAAGAGCAATCTGTTGGCTTTAGACTTGTTGGTGAGATGCACATAGCCTTCAGTGTTTTAGCATATATTAAGTTTATGCCACTCCCTGCATCCATGAATACTCTTCCGATGTCGTATCCTCCTATTTGCGCTTTTAGAACCATAGGCGAGTGGCCTGGTCGAGGAACTTTCCGTGGGTGGTCTGCTCTACTGAACTTGACTGGTTGCTCTGACCATCGTAGGTACTCTGTGGTGGCTGGTGGTGATGATATTGCTAGGTTTATTTGCCTGGTTATGCTCTTCCGTTCTTTTTTCGACTTGGGCACCGGTTGAATCATGGCTGATATGTATACTTTTGACTCTAGGTGTCTGGACAATCTTTGAGTTTGATATCCTTGACTTCTCCGCTCTTCTCCTTGCCTTCCTTCTTGGCTTGAGCTCATTGCGCCTTGCAACCTTAGGAATGTTCTGCAATCCTTCATCTGGTGATTTGAGACCCTTTTCCCGTCGAGGTACGCATAGTGGATTCGACAAGGTCCGTATAACATATCCTCAGCCGAAGGACCGGAGTACCTTGATTTTTCTATTCCTTTTGCTTGAACCCTCCTGCTTTCGTATCCTTCCTCTTCTTCTAGCATATATCCTGCGGCTACCTGATGTCGCCTTCCTTGGTTGCCTCCGCTGCGGTATCTTCTCCTTTGTCGACTTATTCTGTCGACTTCTGGCGAACGTCCTCTTTTGTTGTTGTACGCGTCCTCTCCATCGGCGAATTTGTTGCCTTGTTCCATTAGCTCAGCTACTGTCGTGGGTCTTGTTCTTCCTATTTCTTCCACAAGATCTGAGCGACGAAGTCCTTCTGAAAAAGCATCTATTGCTCGTTCGTCGGAGACGTCCTCTGCTGAGTTTTTAATTATACTCCAGCGTTGTATGTAAGATCTTAGCGTTTCGCCTTTTTTCTGCACACATGCTTTAACTTCTTCCAGTGATGCTGGGCGCTTGTAGGTGGAACGGAAATTTCTTGCGAATTGAATTTCGAGTTCCCCCAACTTCCGATGGATTCGTCGGGTAAGGTGTTCAACCAAGACCGGGCAGCGCCGGTGAGGTGGAGCTGCAAACTTTGCATTGCAGTCACCTTTGTTCCTCCTAATATCTGTACTGCTTGTAGATAATCTGATAGCCACAATGTGGGTTCCTGCGACCCGTCGTACTTGCTCTGATCATGAGGTAATTTAAATCCTTTGGGTACTCGTGTTTTGCGAACCCTACGGGTAAAGCATAACGCACCCATATCTTTATCGTCGTCTTCGTAATTTTCCTCCCTCCAAGCATGCCGTGATTTATCTACTCGAGCTTGTGCTATTATACTTCTTGCATCTTTCTTCCTTTTCTGTCGTTTTTCCTCTTCTGATGACTCACTATAGTCATCGCTTGAGTACTTGTACCTCAACTTCTCCTTGCCGCTTCCCTTGTAGCTTGTCGACTTCAATTCTGGGACTCGCTCCTTGATTTTTCCTTCTACTATTCCAAGGCTTCGTATCGCGGCTCGATGCATATCTTCTCGCGGGTCCCCATGCTCTGGTCTCGTGGCTAGTAAATACGCTTGTGCTGCTGCTAATGCCGCCTCTGGCCTTTTTTGTATCAGGTCCTCTTCCTCCTCTTCTAGCTGTGGGGTGGGGCTCCTCGAGTACCCTTCTTCTCTGTCGCGTGCTGTTACTCCTCTTTTGTGTTTTGGATCTTCACTCCTCTCTCTGCTATACTCTGAGTTTTCACTATAGTCTTCCCAATATTCTTCCCTTGATATGCTGTTGTTGCTTTGAAACATCATGTCTCTTTCCTCCCTTAGTTTCTTCTTGTGTTGATATAGTGCATATTGATATCCCATTAGAACTTCTCTTCGCGACCCTTCGGGGACTTCTGTACCATGATTAATGGCTGACGTAATCATTCTCCATTCACCAGCCGAGACATGGACTTTCTCTTTTTCCTTTTTGTTGTGATTTTTCACTTTGTTGACTTGCCTGTCGAACTTTTTGCTTCCTTCGCTGTTGTTTCCATCTTCTGCTTCAGTGATAATGACGCATAACTGATGTACTTTGGAGACGCCATTGCTTCTTCTGGCGAAGTCCTTTTCGTTGTTGTGTGTCTGATACGATTTTTCTTCTGAGTCGAGATTTTCTTCGATTTCGTCGCCTTCTGCGATTGGCGCTTTCTCTAAGCTGACCAGCGAGTTTACCTCATTGGAAGAGCCTTCTGATGACTCCAACGTTTCCTTTGTTTCGGGCTTTCTTGCCGGTGAATCTGGTTTCGTCGGATCTGAAAGGCGGGATGAACCCGACGGCCCGATGAAGATGCTCAAACTTCCGATGGATAATTCTACTTCTTGACTTCCGTCGACTTCTGGACTGCTGTTGGCTAAAAGCGAAAAAGCCGTCGAATTCATGACTCCAATGCCCAGAGTCCCCACGGTCGGCGCCAATTGACGAGGGTTAACTCGACAAATGTCCTAGATGAAGGACTTAGGATCGGGGAGATAGGGCGTCGGATGAACTCGAAGGTAAAGTTAGTTGAAATAGGTGTGTATCAAAAGTAAAACTTGGGTGTTCAACCTGGCTTGCTTTCAATCTGCCCTCCACCGTCCCCTCCTGGCCCCTATATATAGGTGGCCAGGTCTCGAGGATCGGTTCGGGTTCGATACAGATTACAAATATCGACATACGGTAATAACTCGTATTCGACTATCATTACAATTGGGCCTAGCTGATCGGGCCTCAGGGGTACACAACCAACGGGCTCTATTATCTATACCCTTGTCAATGATAATATGTCTATTATTCTTGGGAGACCTTTTCTAAACACTGCAGGTGCTGTTATTAATTGCAATCAAGGAAAAGTCACTTTTAATGTTAATGACAAAGAATATACGGTATATTTTCCCAAGAAGATTGATAGGAAGAATGCTCTAAATACAATCAAGCATGTTGAGACCATCAAAGTTGGTCAAATTATTTGTTCAGAGCGAAAGCCCAAGGAAGAATGTCAAATTGTTATGGTTGGGGCTATACCTATCAAAGTTGAGGTAACATAAGCATTAAGTGAAGTGCAAAGTTTTGCCTCATATAAAGTTAGTTTGGTAACAAGACTTGATCAACCTTGTTAGCAAAGTGAATTTATATGAACGAAACTTCATTTTCACCGCATCCACTCCACCTCACTTGTATTTACTTTCATCAAATTTTATTCCTTCAGTTTAGTTGCATGATTAAGAGTATCTCAGAGCTGCTCATGCTTAGTTTTGATTTGCTTGAAATCTTTTCATCCTCGTTTTTCCTGAGTTTTATCGATATGCCAATTTCTGAAAAATCCTCGAAAATAAAGTTTCTCGAAAAATTCCAGAAAATTCTTTATAAATTTTTATGTCAAAAATGGGGCAGAGAGACACCTGGGAGGCACCAGGTGGGGCAGCCACGCCACCTCACACACAGGTGGCGTGGCCCAGCCCTGGCCGCGCCACCCAGGTGTGAGGGGGCCCCACTAGGCCACTCACTCATCTCTTCTTCCCCTGCTCTTTCTCTCTCCCGAAAAACACCGCCCCATTTGCTCAAGCTCGTGTTCTTGCTGTCCTTCACCTGGATTTTTCGATCTCCTTGTTCAGCCCAACATTTCTGCTGAAACTTGGATCATTTGCTCTCCGGTATGTGACTCCTCCACTTGTCCAAGTAGATTTTCTTTTGGTAGAGTATTTCTTGAATATTTTAGCATTGTAGGTGACAGCATAAATGAGTATGCATGCTTGTTCTATTGTTTAGAAAGGTTATCTTGATGCATGATAGCTCTCTAGTAATTCACTATAGTAGTTTCCTACACTTGCTTGTCTTTAAATCACTTTTTATGAGGTTTGTCAAAAATTTCAGAAATGGAGGAGAATGTGTATCAACTCTCTCAACATGAACTAGAAGTGCATGATGTTATGAAAGTTCACCTTGAAGAGAAGGTTTTTCCCTCACTCTATCCATGCTTAGCATTCTTGAGTGCTGCTGGAATCCTACAAGACTTTCAAACCTTGCTTTCTAATGCAGGATTAGAATATTTTGTTGAGGGTGAACCTCCCCAATATGTTAAGCTAACAATGTCTGTGGTGCAGGATTTCAGATTTAGTTGGTCCACTCCTAATCCTATGGTTCATTATAAAATCTATAACAAATCTGTGAACTTGCCTCTAGATATTTTCTGCACAGCTATTAGAGTACCACAGTGGGGATCGCTCGAGAAGATAAGGGGACAACCAAGGCAATTGCTAGAACTTTACGAGGAGATTTGTCAAGGAAGGAGCTTCACAGGAGAGGGTGGTAAAATTCGAAACATTCATTTCCCATCCATTCGATATTTTGCCTTCTTCATTACAAAATGTGTTCTTGCTAGGAAATCTGCAAGTAAATTGTCTCTCCATGATCTAGCTTTTATTGCTGCTGCTTTAAGGCACGATAGAACTTATAATTTGGGTGCCTTAATAGCTTTCCGTCTGGATATTAACCGTGAGAAAGGGGGAATTTGTGGGGGGCTTATAGCTTCACGCTTGTTAGCTTTTCATGGTGTTTTGCCTCATTTTCGAGATCTGCAGTTCCCTGAAGAGAAACTTGGTCTTGATGCTATGGTTCAACATAAGTTTATTTCTCCTCCTGCCAGTTTGATTAATTTAACATTTGAGCTAACCTTTTTCAAGAAGACTACCTGGAAGGTAGTAAAGACTGAATGATCAATCCGTTTGCCTGCACCTCTTTTGTTTAATCTTGATCGCAAGAATGGATGGTCGCTTACTGAAGACGAGCTTGATACGTACATGGAGGAGCACCCGCCGCATGTGCACGACGAGGAGGGCACCGAGGAGTTGGGGCAGCCCTCCAACACTACGAATCTTCCATATGAGCAGCCTTATTATGATTATGCGCCGTCAGCTTCATCTTCACGAGAACCAGGGTACGATTACACCTATGATGACCCACCGGCTTGGAGCAGCTACCAGAGCCGGAATTGATCTCCACTTAGGCCAAAAGCCTAAGCTTGGGGGGAGGTACGCCGACGGTTCACTCATCTACATACCATATTCTGTCGGACCTTTGTATATTCATGTTTCGCTTTCTTTACTGTTCTCGTTCTTGTTTTCATTTCATCCAAAACATAAAAAGACCAAAAAAATATTTCCGTTGTTTCTCTCCATTTGGTTCTTTAGTTTTCTACCTTTGGTTTGCTTTATTTGCTATTTTCGGTTTGCTACTTGAAAAACCCAAAAAAATATTTTGCTTTGTTTGCTATTTCCTTCCGCTTTTGCTTTAAAAATCGAAAACCCCAAAAATATTTGTTGTTCTTCTTCGGTTTTGTAAAGTTTGTTGCAGAGTTCAGTTCCCCGTTACTCTATTGGAGCTTGGTATTCACTTTATACTATTCAAGCCACACAAGTGAAGAGCAATAATGACGACATATGACAATCCGAGATGTGTAAGAGGCTGGTATGAACTCTATTTGTTTTCATTTTTGTACATATACTCATCTATGTGGACATGCTTAGTCGGTTCATGTAAGGTATATGTCATCTAATGGATGCTTTGTAGTTCTTGCTCTCATATGATTAGTTCCAATTTACTATTAGCCTGTAGCATGTCATGTAGATGCTTGCATGCATTGTTTTATTCATAGTATGGTATGATATTGTGGTATCCACCTTTGAAAGCTTCATTTGAATCGACTTGGCACATGCTCAAGCATGCATATGACTGAACAAAAAGTCAATTAAGCCTCGATGATCTAAATTGCCTCAGAGTTCTTGTATCATTTTTATGCCTATATTAATTTTGTTTTGTCGCAAGCATGATTATGACAGTTATTGCTCTCTCGATTGTCGCTTCCCAGTATTTTGCTAGCCTTCATTTGTACTGAGTATGAGCTCTACTCGTGCATCCAATTACCAAAAACCAAGTCTTCCAAAGAGTCCACTATAAATTCCTATGCATGGTATTTGTAAGCCATTCCAAGTAAATTTTCATGTGCTACCTTTCAAAACTTTCAACTACTTCTCATTTTGTGCCACTGTTTTTAGCTCATGGGGACGTAATGGTCGGAATTGCTATCTTCCATATTAAATTAAGTACCCCTCGACTAGGCAGCTTCATCTGCTCGTCATTAATTTTGCATGAGAGCTGGTCAGACCATTATAATCTTAATTCTAAAAGAAAGAAAAAAGGCACTCCTCCAAAGGAATGTGAAAGTTGGTGGGCACCCGATGGAATCGGTTAGCCATGGTTTGAGAAAGGAAAAAGGTGGGGAGGAGTGCCAAAGCTTTATAAAAAGAGCACCAATGTGCCAAATTTCAAAGAACTCGGAACCGCTCTCACTTGTTTATTATGGAAGATAGTAAGTCCCCATTGCTAGTCGTTGACATAGAACAACCAGCTCTCAAAAGAAACTTTTATCTCTGTTTTACAAATGAAAAGCTCTAGCACATGTGAAATCCCTGCTTCCCTCTGCGAAGGGCCATTCGTTTACTTTTATGTTGAGTCACCATCTTCCAACTTTAAGCACTTCTTCAGAGCATAGCTGTTATTCTTAGTGTAATGTGCTTGTCCCAGAACACGGTTAATTGTGGTATAACTTTGATGCTTGTATCTTTGATATTTCTACTTCTAGTCTTCCCTTGGACTTCAGAGGTGCCTCAGCATTTATGTTTTGCTCTACAAATAAAGGCAAGTGGGATACCATTCTTTCATATCATTTATGCATATTACAATCTTGTAGCTTCTCTTGTACATGTTACTTGTTATTAGTGCATTGGCACTCTTTCATAGCTTGTTTGACTATGAGGTGACATTAGCTGCATATTTCTTATTATGAATTGCCTGAGTACTTGATCACATAGTTAGTATATATACATCATATGAGCAAATGTGTTCGTGAAAGTTTCTTTTATCGCTCTCAGTTGTTAATTGAATTGCTTGAGGACAAGCAAATAGCTAAGCTTGGGGGGAGTTGATACGTCCAAAACGTATCTACTTTCCCGAACACTTTTGCTATTGTTTCTCCTCTAATTTATGTGTTTTGAATACAACTAACACGGACTGACGCTGTTTTCAGCAGAATTGCTCTGGTGTCTCGTTTTTGTGCAGAAATTCAACTTCTAGTAAAAATTCGGGAAAAATCATGAAAAATCATATTTCACCAGAAGACCCACAGAGCCAGAAGACAGGAGGGAGAGGAGGCTCGAGGGGCCGCCATGCACAGGTGGCGCGGCCCAGCCCTGGTCGCGCCACCCAAGCGTGAGGGGGCCCCAGGTCCCCTCTCGACCTCCCCTCTCGCGTACATATACCCCCTGACGACATAATATCAGGGAGACGGCGTTTTTCCCAGATAGACTTCCGCTGCGCCACCGCCATCAAAAACCGCGATTCGGAACCAGAAACTCCGTTCTGGCACCCTACCGGGACGGGGATTCGGAGGAGATCTTCATCACCATCACCACCGACGCTCCTCCATCGACCATCCATGACTCCCCCATCCATGTGTGAGTAATTCCCCCGCTGTAGGTGAGGGGATGGTAGGGATTGGATGAGATTGTTCATGTAATTTGATATGAGATTGATAGGGCATAGTGCCTAGTATCTTTATTTAGTGCCTATGACATTGTTGCAACTTGTTGTGCTTAATGCTTGTCACTTTGGGCCCGAGTGCCATGATTTCAGATCTGAACATATTATTATTTCTATGATGATACTTGTTATTTATGGTCTTACCTACAAGTTGTATACACATATTGTTGTCCGGAACCCGAGGCTCCAAAGTGACAGAAATTGGGATAACCGGAGGGGATGGCTATGATGTGAGGATCACATGTGTTCACCGAGTGCTAATGCTTTGCTCCGGTACTCTATTAAAAGGAGTACCTTAATTACCAGTAGTTTCCCTTGAGGCCCTGCTGCAACAGGCTGGTAGGATAAAATATGTCATGCAAGTTTCTCCTTGCGAGCACGTACGACTATATACGGAACACATGCCTATGATTGTTTGTACTAGGATGCTTTATCATTATTTATCTGCAATGCCCATATCTCATTGATTTCATGAATTATCTTATCCATGCAATGCCCGTAATCCATCCCTATGCCTACAATATTTGTTCCTACTGTTTACAACCGTTACTTTTACTGCTGCTATTTTGCTACTGCTATTACTGTTTCCCTGCTGTCACTGCTATAAAACTGTTGTTACTGATAAACCGCTGTGAGAAAGACTGTTTCCAGGTGCAGCTGAATTGACAACTCATCTGTTAAGGCTTACATATATTCTTTGGCTCCCCTTGTGTCGAATCAATAAATTTGGGTAATACTTCCCTCGAAGACTGTTGCGATCCCCTATACTTGTGGGTCATCAACCCGAGGGACTTGGCTTGGCGACCAGGAACCACCCCGTAAAAGGTGACCGCGCTATGGCGGAGTTGGGTCTTGGTAAGGCCGAGCTTCGTCAAAGTTTCCACGTACATGATGTTCAGGCTGCTGCCGCCATCCATTAAGCATTTGGAGAACTCATAGCCATGGATTACAGGGCATACCACCATGGCGTAATAACCATCTGGGATGTGCTCTGGATGATCATCGCGGCTCTAGTGCACCGGTACTTTGGACCATCTGACGTACTGGCGGATTTTTGGCACGGTGGCATTAAGTGAGCGCATAGCAGCTCTCTGTGCCTTAGCCGTGGGGGGTCCAAGGAATGTGTGAAAGGCGCCTTTTTTTGTCCTTGATTAGGTTACCCTTGCCAGCACCACCCTCTGCCTTTTCGGCGGGTTTGGGCGCAGGGTCTTCGTCCATATCACTGCCATCTCTAGACTCCTTGTCTTTGTCCGCTTTCCCTTTGCCACGAGGCCGTTGACGTCGGCTGCGTTTGAAGCCAGCTTCTTGATCCGCCTTGAGGTCGTTGACAAACTTGCAGTTCCGATTGGTGTGGTTGCATTTTCCCGACGCGTCACGATGGGCAAAACATGGCATATCGCGGTATTCGTCGTAGGACACGGGGGCGGATGGCGCCGAAGCGGGAGTTGCAGAACTCCGCCACCTCCGCGTCCCCTGCCGCGCTGGCTGCTTTGACCCTTGTCAGCAAAGGTTGTGGCGACCATGTCCGGAGCCTGCGGCTCTTCTGGCGGATTCTTCCGTTTGTTACTGCTATTCCGCTTTCCAGTGTTCTGGATGGCGGAAGCCTTCAGAGATTCGCGGGCGTCGTCGGCGGCGGCCGCGTAGTTGCTTGCGATGGTGATCATGGAATTTAGGGTCAATTTCCCTTCGTTCCTTTCCCACAATAGGCGATGGCGGAGCAGTTGGCCTCTCTCCAAACTGTCAATAAACGCGAGGATGGCGGATTCGTCAGTAACCTCTTCACAGGAGTTCTTCATATCCAGCCATCGCGTGAGGAAAGTTCGGGAGGTCTCGTCGTCGGCTCGTCGGCACCGTTGGAGGTCACCAATGTTGTGGGGTCTCTTGTAAGTCTCCTCGAAATTTTCGGTGAACGCAGTTTGCATATCAAACCAGGTTTGGATGGAGTTTTCTGCCAAGTCGTTGATCCATTGCCTCGCAGTGCCGGATAGCATCAGGGGCAAATAGCGGACAGCAACATTGGGTGATCCCCCTGCGAATTGTACTGCGTTGAAGTAGTCTTATAGCCAAGTCAAAGGCCTAACGACTCCATTGTACTGGCGGATATTTTTCTCGATCTTGAACCCATGCGGGATGGGCTCATTACGAATCCGTTGTCCAAAGCACTTTGGGCCGAGGAAGAACGCTGTTTGAGACTTGGCAATCTCGTTTAGATGGGTACGGGCGTCGTAGGGCTTCTGTTCCGGCGGATCCTTGCGAGAGTTGCGTGACCTTGCTGGTCCGCCGCCGCCACCGCCGCCGCCATGGGGGCTCCCTGGTGGGGATGGCGAAGGGTCGCATCGTCGTTTACTCTCGCCGTCCTGCGACTGATCTTTGCAGCTACGACGGCTTCCTTCCGCTCTTCGTGGAGATGGATCATTGTCATGGCGGCGGGAGCCTTGCCCTTTGTCATCGTGGAGGCGAGTGGAGCGATGCTTGTCCTTGTCACCGTCACGGTGCGCGCCGTCGTCATGGCGAGATCGGTCCCTTCTCTTGGATCCGCCGTCTCTGCTGGTTTCCCGTCGTGGCGGATCTTCTCTGCGTCCAGCGTCACGGCTTCGTCCTCGTTTGCCATCATTGTCGCGTATGACGATTCCTCCCTTGGGGACTTCGAACGTCTTATACTTTGGTGGCGGCATGTTGGTCTTATGGGGAGGAGCAGCAATGGCTTGTTGGTATCTGTAAGCCGGGTAATTCTTGTGGGGTGGCGATGGATTTCTCTGTGGGCCTTTGCCATTTGGTTTGTCATCGGAGGATATTGGGATGGCGTTCGCCCGGTTACGAGCTTCTCTTCTTCGGATCTCCGAGGATCCGGTATGAGATTCGTTATCAGGACGTCCACCATAGTTGCCAGCCCCCTGAGCTTTAGAGGCAGTACTAGACCTGCATAGCGCAGGATCAGATTCGAGCCGTCATGACGACGTAGCCTTCTCCTGCTGCACTAATGCTTTGGTCATCAGTTTAACCGCCGTCTCTAGGGCTGCTGGGCTCTTATTATGTTCCAATAGCTCCTTTGCAGCCACGATGTTCTCGATGGGCGTAGCCCTAACTTCATCGCGGTTTTTGTCCACGTATGGCGGACTCTTGATGTACATCTTGGCCAGAGTTTCCGCTGTTGGTACGGTGAACTCAAGGTTTCGTACCAGCTGCGGGTCGCCTCCCTCGTTGATCTGGTTCTGGATGAGAGTGGCATACTTCTCTTCCATGTTCCTTGCGCGTTTCAGCGTATCTTGAGCTTTAGCAATGTCGTCATCAACCTGCTTGCCCATCTTCTCGACTCGCTTTGCTTCCTTGAGGAGTGCTCGCCTCTTCTTCTCGAGATCGTTCACATCTCTGACATAGTCAGGGGTGATTGGATCTGCTAGAGTTCCATAGACGACTTTGTCCAGCGGGGTCGCGAAGTCTTCCGGGTGCTGGTCCACGGGGATGGAGGGTTGCAGAGGCCTGGGTCCGCCGTGGATCTCAGGAAGTTGTTCCGCTGCGGGATCGGCGGCTGGTGGCGGGTTACCCTGCTCATTGCCGTCATCTCCGTCGTGGACTGCCTGAGATGGCGGATCACCGGTTGTCTGCCCAGCATCATCTCCTTTGTTGGTTACAAATGCCTGCTTGGCCGCTGCTTGTTGCTCTTCAAGTGCCTGCTGCGCCAATTCCGCCTCGAGTTTCCTCATGGCGGCATCGTAGTGGTCAGAATCATAGCCTTTGCTGTCCCAGTCATCCAATTCACCACTTTCGTTAAGTGCCTCTAGGATGGATTCACCTGGGCTCTCTTCTCCATTGGAGGTAGATCCCGAAGTGATACCTGCGAACGCAACAAGGCGGTACCGCGGTGTCTCTAACGCCAGATTACTCATGGCGGATTCACTGCGGTCTTCCACCACTTCCTCTACCTCTAGGGCGGGCTGGGTGGGATTACTTTTCAGATCCGATCTGGGCAACTTGGAAAGTTCCAGATCAGACGAGTCCTCCTCCGTATCCAGCTCGAAAGCGGTCCGTTTGGGGATTTCAGACATACCGATCCACCGGAAATTGGTTTCCGTGGCGGGGGTAGGGTTTGTCTCTCCGATGAAGATATGGATATCTCCAATCGGAACGATGGTGAATCGAGCAGGGTCTTCTCTAGCCGGCACCCAGAGGTTATCCACTAGGACGATGGGGAAGCCGAAATCGTAGAGGACGCGCCCGATGGCGATGGTGTCGCCGATGCCTGCAAAGGCGGATCCCGCCTGGATCCGCGCTCCAGACGCGCTAGGCCCCACGGTGGGCGCCAACTGTCGTGGTTTCGTCAACAGATCTGCCATAGAGGTAGGGGTATGGCGGTTTGTGGAAGGGGGTGAACACGGAGGAGTGATACGTCTCAAACGTATCTATAATTTTTGATGCTCCATGCTTGTTTTTACACCATTTGCCTATTGTTTCGTTACACTTAGTGGCACTTTTATGCATTTTCCGGAACTAACCTATTAACGAAGTGCCATAGTGCCAGTTTCCTGTTTTCTGCTGTTATTGTGTTTCAGAAGTGATACACAGGAAATATTCTCGGAATTGGACGAAACAAGTTCCTGAAGTCTTATTTTACCCGGAAGCTTCCAGAGATCCGAAGAAGTGTCGGAGGGGGGCCACCAGGGCCCCACACAAGGGGGCGGCGCGGCCTGGCCCCTGGCCGCGCCACCGCTGTGTGAGAGCCCCTGGCTCCACTTCTGACGACGCCCCTTCACCTATAAAGACCCCCCGACGAGAAAAACCTAAGTACCCGATCAGATTTTCAGAACACATCGCGATACGCCGCCGCAGTCGACCCGAAGATCGGGAGGGTCCAGAAGCTCTTCCCGGCACCCTGCCGGAGAGGGGAATCGCCACCGGAGGTCTTCTTCATCGCCATGCTTGCCTCCGGAGCGATGAGTGAGTAGTCTACCTTGGACTATGGGTCCATAGCAGTAGCTAGATGGTTGTCTTCTCCACCATGTGCTTCATGTTTAGATCTCATGAGCTGCCTTACATGATTGAGATCACCGTTATGTAATTCTATGATGTTGGTTTGTTGGGATCCGATGAATATTGGTGTTTATGATTAAGTTGCTGTACTGAATTATATCTTTTTTTATCTCTATGTTGTTTATGATCTTGCATGCTCTCCGTTGTTAGTAGCTATCTTGGCCGAGTAGTTGCTAGTGACTCCAAGAGGGGGTATTTATGCTCGATAGTGGGTTCATGTCTCTATTTCACCTGGGGGAGTGACAGAAACCTCTAAGGTGGTAGATGTGATGTTGCTACTAGGGAGAAAACAACATTCATATGCTCAAGGGCATATGCTTTGTTTACATTACACACTTTGCTTAATGCAATTATCTGTTGTTCGCAACTTAATACTTCTAGGGTGTTCGGATTGATATCCCCGGGAGTGGATTATTAGTCATAGATGCAGTTGGATGGCGGTCTATGTATTTTGTTGTAATGCCCAGAGTAAATCTCATAGTGATCTTCTTGACATATCACGTTATCTTTATTCTATCAATTGCCCAACTGTAATTTGTTTACCCAGCACGTTATTTTATCTATGGAGAGACACCACTAGTGAACTGTGGACCCCGGTCCTATTTTAATCATATTGCAATCACCTGTTTACTTTTCCCGCACTGTTTACTTTACTAGCAT
Organism: Dactylis glomerata; assembly: GCA_007115705.1. NCBI lineage: Eukaryota > Viridiplantae > Streptophyta > Magnoliopsida > Poales > Poaceae > Dactylis > Dactylis glomerata. The sequence goes on from QXEO01000546.1 coordinate 5,247,813, forward strand.
ACTTTACTGTTTTCCACTCGATACGCTCATAACCTTTGTTTCAAGCAAACCGGTGAGATTGACAACCTCATCGCAAGTTGGGAACAAAGTATTTGTTTGTGTGTGTGCAGGTTCCACAACACCTTCAGTCGTCACCGTCTCTCCTCTCCTGTTCGATAAACCTTGGTTTCTTAAACTGAGGGAAAACTTGCCGCTACACTCATCATACCTTCCTCTTGGGGTTCCCAACGGGCTGGTCATCACCACGCACAAGGACTTACTGCTCCTACGTCAACTACACGCCACAACTCTTTTTCTGGCGTCATCACCGAGTAGCAGCTTCTTTTCTGGCGCCGTTGCCGGGGAACGAAGAAGAATAATCTCCCTCGACAAACGGTCGCCATCAAAACTCTTTTCTGGCGCCGTTGCCGGGGAGGAAGAGAAGACTTCTGCGAGGGGAGTTCTTCGCACACACATTCTTTACTTTGTTATTTGTTTTGCTTTACTTTATTTTATTTTACCTGCATTGCTTTATATCAAAAACCCAAAAAAAAATAGAATCCTTGGTAGTTGTTATTTCTTTGCTTTTAGTTTATTATGTCTAGTTCAGTTGCTACTACTATGTCCCCCGAGGACATGATTTTTACTTTTAAGCAGAAAGATGAGGAAAGCTTTAAAGAAGCTTGGTCTAGGATTTATGATTGGCATGGAAAAACTGAACCTAAAATGGCTTTGAGTTTGCTTCTTAGTAGTTTTTACTTTGGACTTTCTCTTCATTATAGATATGCTTTGGATGCTACTGCAGAAGGAGATTTCCTTCATTGTGATGGAGATCAAGCCTTCAATACTATAAAAAAGTTGATTACAATTTATAGCATGCCAACCTATTTTGATTCCTCTCTTGTGTGCATTTTTAATAGACTTAATACTCTTGAGACTCACACTGCTAGTTTGAATTCTTGCTACAATACTTTGCGCCAGCATTTTGATTATGTGCCTATAAATTCTGAGCCTTCGAGTTGGTATCCTACAATAAAAATCTCCATTAGTGGTGAAACTTTTCATGCTCGTTGTGATATTATGTCTGAATTTTGTCTCATGCCAAAGGATGTTTATGAATCTTTGAGCCTTTGGAAGCTTTCTGAGGGAGGAGAAGAAATTTTTCTTACTAATAATGCCACCATATTTCCCCTTGGAATAGCTGAAGGAGTCTTTACAAAAATCCTAGGAAGAATGATATCTACTGATTATCTTGTTATTGAATGTGTAGGAAAAGGACAAATCACACTTGGAAGATCCATCCTGAAGCTCCTGGGCGCCGTTATCGATGTGGGAAAAGGCAATATAACATTTACCTCTCCACCTTGCAATAACCATGTCTTTCCTAGAGTCAAGAGCAAAGGTAAGAAAGGGAGACGTAAGGCACGTGCTGATCCTAGCACTTCATCACTTGATATTACTTGATTCGCAATTTTCTGCGCCTAGCTCAAAGGCGTTAAAGAAAAGCACTCTTGGGAGATAACCCAATGTTTTCTTTTCAGTACTTTTTCTTTTATTTGAGTGTTGGAAGTCATTACTACTGTAATGAACGCTCCTTATCCTTTTTATTTCGTTTTTGTGCCAAGAGAAGCCTCTAATTTGAGCGAGGTAAAGATTTGGGGATGTTGCTGTCCTGAAACTGTTTTCGGTGCTGCACCGTAAAAATTCGTATAAATTCTCTGTTTATCTTTTGGACCTGCTATTTCTTGTGCATATGCCCCAGGTTATATCCAAACTTTTGTTAGTTGAACACTTTTTTATTTGAGTGACAGAAAACCTTTCAAAAATTCGTCCTTTGTCAGCTGTTCTGTTTTGACAGATTTCTGCCAATATTTGTTTTTGCCACTTTATCGCTTTCTTTTGAGTTCTTTTTGATCATGGAACTCTTGTGGAAGTTGCTACAGTAGTATATAATTTATATGTGGTGGTTTTGAGTTGAAACCTGAAGCTAAAAGAGGTTGAATATATTTTATGCTTACACTAATGTTGCTAATAGAATTGTGTTTAGTTTTGTATGAAGGAAGTTTTCAAGTGTAGGGATTGGAGAATGATGAGATGAGTTGAAGAATGGACAAAAGCTCAAGCTTGGGGATGCCCATGCATCACCCCAAGAAATATCCAAGAAGTACAAGCGTCAAAGCTTGGGGATGCCCCCGAGGCACCCCTTCTTCATCGGCAAAAATCAGGTCACCTTTCAAAACACTATATTTTTATTGCTTCATGCACTATGTGTTTTTCTTGGAGCGTCAGTTGTTTTAGTTTTTTTAGTTGGTTTAGTTTGTTTGTTTGCTGCAATAAATGGTTGGACCCCAACAAAATTTCTTTTGGATAAGTTACTTGTTTTCATTTGCAAAGAACGCTCTAGTTTTCACTCTTATTAAAAATTGAGTGTTCTAGTTTTTCTGCTACTGCTTTTGGTTTTCGTTTTCGCCTTGATTTGCTTTCAGATCTTGTCATATCATTTCATCAAGGTGCATTTTTGCCTCTGATCTTCATTGGTTTTCATCAAAAGAGGTGTTTATAAAATTTTCAAATGGTGTTGGAAAAGAGAAAAAGCTTTGTGCAAAATAGTGGTACAAGAAGGAGCTTGTGTAGACTGCGGCTTAGGCTTTTTCATGTCATGCTTGATGTCTTTTTGATAGTATGCTTAGTGGTTTTGCTGTAGCATGACTTGTCTCAAATAACTGAGATTGCTTAATGAGCCTTTGAAAAAATCATGCGTTGTTTTTATTGTATGGAAGCATTATTTTGGTTTTCTCCTTGATGCTTTATTTGGGTTGACTTGGCGCATGCTCACACATGTTAGACTCTTACAAAGTCGCCAATAGCCTTCATGATCATTTAGTTTTTGACTTTTGATGCCATCTTATGCTTCTTTTAATGTCGCTTTGTCGCATTGCATGATTATGGCCATTATTGCTCTCTTAGTTGGTCGCTCCCAGTCTTTTGCTAGCCCTCGCCTTGTTCTGAGTATGAGCTCTACTCGTGCATCCAACTCCTAAAAGCAAAAGTTTGCCATTGTGTCCACTATAAATTCCTATGCATGGTATTTATAAGCCATTCCAAAGTAAAATTTTCGTGTGCTACCTTTCAAAAACCTTCAAAACACTTCTCATTTTGTGACACTGTTTTCAGCTCATGGGGACGTAGTGGTCGGATTTGCTATCTTCCATATTGCTTATTCCAAAAAGAAAAAAAAAGAGAAAAAAGAAAGAAAAAAGGCACTCCTCCAAAGAATGTGAATGTTGGTGGGCACCCGATGGAATCGGTTAGCCATGGTATGTGAAAGGAAAAAGGTGGGGAGGAGTGCCAAGTTTTATAAAAAGAGCACAAAAGTGCCAATCTCTCTCTTAAAAACTTGCATCATTTTTGTATGGAAGATAGTAAGAACCCCATTGCCAGTCGTTGACAAAGACAACCACCTCTCAAAATCAAGTTTTATCTCTCTGTTTTACAAATGAAAAGCTCTAGCACATGTTTAAATCACTGATTCCCTCTGCGAAGGGCCTTTCTTTTACTTTTATGTTGAGTCACCACCTTCTTTCTTTATGCACCGTTAAGAGAGCATAGTTGTCATTCTTAGTGTGATATGCATTGTCCCAAAGTTCATTGATTGATTCATGATGATTGGTTTCACTTGTTCTTAAGTTATTTGTATCTAGTCGCCCTCTTAAACTTGAAGGTGTCCTATGCATTTATGTTTTGCTCTCTTTGAAGGACAAGCTGAAAACCTTTTGTATGTTTTTCCTTATGATTTGAACACACGTTTGACTTTCATTGTTTCATTTTCATGATCTTTTGTTTGTGTTCATTTGCATGTTTACAACATGGTTGCTAAGTTCTTATTGTCATGATTATATCTTCATGCCCATGTTTTAAGTTCTATTGATCCCAGCTCACCAATGCTTACATATATGATCAAGATTGTGTAGGTGCATGTCACCTCAAAAATTATTCTTTTGTTATCACTTACCTACTTGAGGACGAGCAGGAGTTAAGCTTGGGGATGCTTGATACGTCTCAAACGTATCTATAATTTTTGATGCTCCATGCTTGTTTTTACACCATTTGCCTATTGTTTCGTTACACTTAGTGGCACTTTTATGCATTTTCCGGAACTAACCTATTAACAAAGTGCCACAGTGCCAGTTTCCTGTTTTCTGCTGTTTTTGTGTTTCAGAAGTGATACACAGGAAATATTCTCGGAATTGGACGAAACAAGTTCCTGAAGTCTTATTTTACCCGGAAGCTTCCAGAGATCCGAAGAAGTGTCGGAGGGGGGCCACCAGGGCCCCACACAAGGGGGCGGCGCGGCCTGGCCCCTGGCCGCGCCACCCCTGTGTGAGAGCCCCTGGCTCCACCTCTGACGACGCCCCTTCGCCTATAAAGACCCCCCGACGAGAAAAACCTAAGTACCCGATCAGATTTCCAGAACACATCGCGATACGCCGCCGCCGTCGACCCGAAGATCGGGAGGGTCCAGAAGCTCTTCCCGGCACCCTGCCGGAGAGGGGAATCGCCACCGGAGGTCTTCTTCATCGCCATGCTTGCCTCCGGAGCGATGAGTGAGTAGTCTACCTTGGACTATGGGTCCATAGCAGTAGCTAGATGGTTGTCTTCTCCACCATGTGCTTCATGTTTAGATCTCATGAGCTGCCTTACATGATTGAGATCACCGTTATGTAATTCTATGATGTTGGTTTGTTGGGATCCGATGAATATTGGTGTTTATGATTAAGTTGCTGTACTGAATTATATCTTTTGTTATCTCTATGTTGTTTATGATCTTGCATGCTCTCCGTTGTTAGTAGCTATCTTGGCCGAGTAGTTGCTAGTGACTCCAAGAGGGGGTATTTATGCTCGATAGTGGGTTCATGTCTCTATTTCACCTAGGGGAGTGACAGAAACCTCTAAGGTGGTAGATGTGCTGTTGCTACTAGGGAGAAAACAACATTCATATGCTCAAGGGCATATGCTTTGTTTACATTACACACTTTGCTTAATGCAATTATCTGTTGTTCGCAACTTAATACTTCTAGGGTGTTCGGATTGATATCCTCGGGAGTGGATTATTAGTCATAGATGTAGTTGGATGGCGGTCTATATATTTTGTTGTAATGCCCAGAGTAAATCTCATAGTGATCTTCTTGACATATCACGTTATCTTTATTCTATCAATTGCCCAACTGTAATTTGTTTACCCAGCATGTTATTTTATCTATGGAGAGACACCACTAGTGAACTGTGGACCCCGGTCCTATTTTAATCATATTGCAATCACCTGTTTACTTTTCCCGCACTGTTTACTTTACTAGCATACTTTACTGTTTTCCACTCGATACGCTCATAACCTTTGTTTCAAGCAAACCGGTGAGATTGACAACCTCATCGCATGTTGGGAACAAAGTATTTGTTTGTGTGTGTGCAGGTTCCACAACACCTTCAGTCGTCACCGTCTCTCCTCTCCTGTTCGATAAACCTTGGTTTCTTAAACTGAGGGAAAACTTGCCGCTACACTCATCATACCTTCCTCTTGGGGTTCCCAACGGGCTGGTCATCACCACGCACAAGGACTTACTGCTCCCACGTCAACTACACGCCACAACTCTTTTTCTGGCGTCATCACCGAGTAGCAAGGAGCGATCCAGGACGGTGGTAGCACGAGTTTACCCAGCTTCAGATCCCGCGACGGTGGCGAGATCCTACGTGCTGCTATAATTCACTATATGGCAACAAGTGCTCGATTACAATGATGAGGTTGGCTATTTCGCTATGCGATTGGCCGTATGACTCTAATCTTGCCTCCAGGGCTGCTCCACGCCGGGCTTATAAAGGCGCCTGGCGTGGGCTACACGTTGGTACCGGAGCGGATACAACTTGGAGTCCTAGACTAAGTCCTCTGCGTGTGCTACAAGGCAACCCGCCATGGGCCGTCACCAAACCCGCCATGGGCCTGTCATCAGCAATCCGTGTAACGCCCCAACCTTGAGAACAAGGTGGAACATCTGTGTTAAGTGCTATTCCCTGGATCAATGATAGCACCACAGAACAAAATGAAATATTCATTGCATAGTATCAAGATTACATCGCGGATCCAGATACAAGGTACCAAAACCTTACAATTTACACAGCGGGAATAACAAAGTGGCAAGGAGCCTCCATCTTCATCACGTGCCACAGGCAGCTATGTTGGAATGTAAGCTCGAGATCCTAATCCTGGTTCCTTACTCGAAGTAAAACCTGCACGTTGAATATGCAGCCCCGGAGGGGTCAGTACAATGATGTACTGGCAAATGACACATATTTGGTGGCTGTTGTGAAGAGCCTATCTACATGAGTATTTGGCTAGTGGATCTCACAGGCTGATTTGCATAAAGCCAGTTTTATCCTACAGTTCTTTCTTAAAGTAATACTTTCAAAGTTTTTATATTTTCAAAGGTCGAAATAACCCCCAATAACCACATACTAGCTAGGCACGTGGCACTGGGCGATATTCGGCAAAGTTGGAAGCTCAGGCACCACCACCCCTCGGAGTGTATGGTCCTTAGTTCCTACCTAGGGGTTTCTAGACAAAATTTTAATAATTCAAAATCGGTGATGAGATTATTCCGTACATTCCATGTCTAGAAACTCAATTGTCCATAACCGGGGACACGGCTAATCGATTAGATTTATACACCTTGCAAGGGTTGTGCACTTTCACCTTACGATTCATTTCATGCCCATACATGAATTGAAACGAGACCTTTTAGAAGGAGAGGACAACTAACTTGGCAAGCACCGTTCCCAACCTATAATTTGACTACCACCACTTCTTGCCGACAAGTTGTACTCCCACATTCTAATCAGTCAAGACAGAGCCCATAATGTCATAAGGCTGCACTGGAAGTACACTAAGCATGGAAGACATAGCCATCTCTTTATTCCTGGGTGGCCATCCCGAGCGGTACTCTGTTCCCACATCCTCTTTACGAGGCTTGCGTCCCAGAATCCACCTACCTCACCTCATCTTATCAAACCATTCCACCCAGGTGTTTCATTTTAGTTGAAGTTCTTAACTTTTCACAAAACACTTTTCAAGTGATCTTAGCATGGCATCAGTATTAACAAAGTACTTGGCATCCTAACAGGTGGGGTTGGAGGGATTGCTACACACTACTAGGATCTAAGCAGTTGATAAAACAGTTGAGTAAAACACCTATCATGCATACTACAAGAGGTGAATATACTAATGCATAAGTAAAATGGGTAGGGAATATGTGTGTCACTTGCCTTTTTGAAGAGTACGATCTTTCCACTTCTCTCAACTAAGTATGTAGCTCTTCGCACAAACTATAGCACAAGAATAGCATAACATAAACATCTCATTCAAACACAAGCAAACAATTCAATCAGTTGAAGAGGGTTTGTCTAACAATTTAGGTTTATTGATATGTTAAGATAGAAAGATATGGCGATGGATCATGATTTGTGAGATACGAATTTGAGAGCTAGTTGGGGGAGATCAATATGATTAGAGAGAGAATTGGACTAGGTATAATATAATTGATGAAGTTTTATACTTTATCGAGGTATGAAAGAATTTCAGAATAGCTCATGTGAAATGGATCACATAGGAGTGGGATAGTGCAACCAAGATACTATTTGAATAAGTGTAACAACATTTATTCTTTAAACAGTATGCATCGCACTTGGGCTCTAGGTTAGGTCTTATGAACGCTTGATGTACTCAATTTGCACATTTGCAATTTGAATAGTCCAATACACGTGAACAGAAACTAGGTAGGCATTGATCTGGGTATGGATGGTTTATATTCAAGGACATGGCTCAAATGGTTCATTGATTAACATGGTGTATATTACATACTTTGGTATGGTTATAACAACACCATATTAACAGAATATAGGTTTGAGGTGAATTCATATTCTACTCAAGTAGCACAATTGCAATTTGAATATACATATGAATTAGACAAAATATGATGAGTGGGATCTTTATGCTTTATTACAGCATATTGGGTCTTGGAACATCTCATGTGTGTAAATCACATAAGAGACAAAATAGTGCAATAGTAATACTACTGAATAAGTGTGACAACAATTATTCTTAAATAGTATCTATTACACTTAAGCTTAGGCTAGGACTCATGAATTATTGAGTTACTCAATTAACTCATTTGTTAATCGAATAGCTCTACACATGAAATCAAGATCAAGTGGGCAGAGGATTGAGTATGGGTAGATAACATTTTGGGATAATGGTTTAAGGTTCCTATTGGGTTCATGGGGTATTGGATAAGTGTTATAATGTTGATTAGATCAACATTACAAGGATAGCAGGAATAGAATCTAAGATTGAGATGTATCACACTTTACTCAAACAACACAATTGTAATTTGAATATGTGTGAACTAGACAAGATAGGTCTAAGTAGATATGATCTTGATCCAGATGTTGATTAGATAACAATGATGGCTAGGTATGATCATAAGATTTGCTAAGGGGGAAGGAATCATTGATAGAAATAGAAATAATTCTATATATAGGAACTACTCAAATTCTCATATTAGAATTTGAATAATTGTGAAGTATTTCAATCAGATATGGGAGTGATGCTACTGGATAGCTTGCAGTAATGCAAGGTCACTGCAATTGGAATCACTCCAAAATAGGTTATAGAATTCAAACTATGATCCAATTAGTGATTTGGATAAATTTGAGTGCACAAAGTGTGTGCACGTATCAAGTTTGAAAGTTTCTGGTTCTAGAGTGTTCTACAAGTTCTGAGGAATCCATAGACTACAAATTTGTAATTTTTGGATTAATAGAACTAATGATATTAATTAATCAAGCTAATAGAAGGTTTGATTCTAATTTGAAAATGGTTTCAGATTGAACCCATAAAATATGGAGTATTATTGTACTACTGGATTCTAGATGCTCTAAGGATTCCAACGGTATCTTGTTTGCTATTTTTGGATCTACAGATCAAAAGATATGAATTTCCAAAGATTTGATCAAAATCTGATTTCAAACTTCTATTAGAATCGAGTTTATATCGCGAGCCGACACATGGCAGCTTCTGATTGGAGGATACCGGTTCGGGTGGATTACTGATCTGGGACGTTGGATTGAAATGAAATGAACGCGTCAGATCTAAAGGTACCGGTTCAGTAAAGATCAAATCCTATCCATTAGATCTAGATCCGATGGTTACAGAATAAAGAGGAGGGAGAGCTCACAGTGGCTAGGGTTTCCGGCGGGGTTCGCCGGCGAGGCGTGCAGGGGTTGAACTCCGGCGAGCTTCCGGCAGGTTCTGGACGGCGGCGATGTCACGACGATGATCAGTTCGTCGAGAAGAACTCGATGGTGATGACGACGGGCTCGATTGTTTCCAGAAGGAGGAGGTGAGGGCGGCTGGAGCGATGGTGGCGGCCGTGTGACTTCGGTCGTCGTCGTTTGTGTCTATTTCCTGCGAGTTAGAACCAACAGAGGGTATCAGGGGATGCACTGGAGCTAGAGGAAGAGAATAGGCTAGGAGAGGAGGTGCTTGGCTCACCGTCGACGGCGGATTCGAGCGGATGCGCTCGCAGGTATGGCGGACTCCGGCGAGGAATTTCGCCGGCCTGGCAGCGTCTCGTGTAGGAGGACGAAAGGGAGATGGAAGAGGACCGCGAGGGGGTCTTATAGCCGCGGCTAGGCGTCGATTAATGCAGGCAATGAAGGAATTGAAGAGGGGAGGGAGGAGTTACTGTGCAGTGGAAACGGTCTCCGGCGAGGTTAACGCGAGGAAGACGAAGCTGAGGCCTGACGTGCGGGCCCGTGTTGTCAGCGAGGGAGAGGGAAGAAAAGAGGGTACCGATTCGGTTAGATCCCGGGATGGGCCGTGGGCTGTTTTCGGGGTTGGGCCGGAAAGAGTTCCCGAGGTCCAGTTTTCATTTTTATTTTGTTTTCTTCTTTTTCTTTTTCTGTTTTCTTCTCTCTTTTATAGATTTTGCATACTGCATTCAAACAAGGTCAAACTAATTTGTAAAATTTTCTAAAAGTTAGAGGAACAAACCAGGGCAGTAATAAACAGGTTTTTAGAACCAAAACAAGATTTTTAATAAAAGATCTCAATTAAGCCTAAAGGCTTTGCTTGCATAGAAAGATAGAAATAGAGTTTGAACTTGATTCTTTCTAAAATAGTAAAATAATAGTTTATAAAATAATGATTGAGAAACACACTCAATTATGGTTTGCAAAAGCAACCTTTATTGAATAAAGTAAACTTTGTAAAACAATCTTTTGCAAGCAAGCTTGCATAAAGCTGAATAGGGTTTGAATAGAGGATGGAAAGTAGTAATTTTGATACTTGATCTTTCTCAAAGAAGTTCTTCAAGAATTAAATAGAGGATTTTAAATAGTTTTCAAACAAAGCTTTCAATTAAACTCAAAAAGTTTTAAATCCTTGTGAATTTTCAATCAACACAAGCAAAATAAAGACGAAAATTTTCCCCCAAAATGTGACAAAATCCTGGGTCGTTACAGACTACCACCCTTAAAGAAATCTCGTCCTCGAGATTGAAGGAAGGTTACAAGGTTTAGGGATCCTAATGGGACTGGTGTGCTACCACCCTTAAAGAAGATTCAGCTTGGTGGTATTTCGATGCTTCCTTAGGCACTTGCATTTTGTTCCCAGCTTGAATTCATCGTTGCGCCATTTTCCTGAATTCGCCCTTCTCAGAAGTGTCGATGTTCGTCGTTATGTTCAGAAGCGGTATTTCAGATGCTCCATCCAATTCTGGTGATAGGCAGATATCATCCATCGCGTTGTCTTCAACAAGGTAGTCCACATCGTCCAAGAAGGTGTATCTAGCCTTTTCTTGGTCGGTCCTCACCAAGGCCATGACAGCATACAGGCCATCACCATACTCCTTGTTGCTTTTTAGCTGATTTTCATTGCAGAATCTCAAAAGATGACCCAGTGTCAAGCACTGCATGCTTGCCCCACGAACATGATGAGACCACACATCCCGAGGAATTAGGATGGCATCTCTCTGTAGTCTTCTCAAGCATTTCATAGGGGTAAACAAGGTGGATTCTGTAAGAAGTACTGGCACCTTTAAGGGACGAAAGGTCGCCTTATAACCAGCATTGTTGAACCCATTCAAGTTACCGAAGCAAGTCGTGCTACTTGCCGCAGGCACCAGATGGTCCTTAAGAATTCCTTTAGCAACCGTCTTCATAGTTGTTGAAAGGCGCTGAACAGCTTGATCATATCTCGAAGATGAACTCTTCTTCAGGGAAAGGGGATCTAACAGAGCTCTCATGGGGAGGAACAGGGTTCCATGGATTTGGAGAGGTGTCTCATAACATCGTAGATCGGGATGGGGTAGACTTCGGTGGCGCTGGGCTTCGGAATCAGGTGGGATTTTCATAGTTGGTGGTGGCGGTCTCTGTTGTGACTCTCGGGAGAGGGGAGAGTCCTCTTTTATAGGCTCAGGGGTAGTCGAACAGGCCGTGTGGGGAGTTGAAATGAAAAGTCAGGGAATTTGAATCCGAAATTGAACCGTCTCTGCATTCAAGGTCCACTGAAAGAACGCGTTGGAAACGTGTAGTTGTTCCTCATCGTATTCTTACGTTTTGGCCCCACTGGCACACTATGAGGGGTGTAGCATATCTATCCTCCTATGGTCATGGTTTAAAGACGTCGTCCCTCATGTAGGTATGTCTCTCTAGGTGTGTACAACCAACATCATGAGAGCGAATAATAAGAGTAGTAGGAATGGTGATCAATCCATCCTGCACCCAAATCATTACTTCATACATGGTTTGCAAACCTCGCATTCTAACTCTTGGTCAACCTCACTGGTTTTACCAAAATTTTCTTGAAATGAGAACTTGTGATTCAAATCTAAATTTTTAAGACAAATCTATCGTTCCTTAGCTAGGGTTTTGGGCAAACTCGGTCGTAAGACATTAACTCTGAAGTCACAAATCCTTCGGCTTGCCATCTCATTGGGAAAATACAATTCATTTAACCAGGTTGTCCTTGGTTCTTACAAGTCCTTACAATATTTATTAAGGCAGTAATGGCATACAAACTCTTCCAAATTGGTTACATCTTGTTGGGTTTCTTCCTGGAATATTGTAGCATCCTTTAGTCGTTCCACGTTACCGAGGTCTTGGGGTTCCATTCTCTGGACATTTATCCGAGTAGTGTCCCTTTTGTTTGCACTTGAAACAGGTGATCATACTGAAGTCTCTTTTCGTGCTATCCTGCATGTTTACTCCATGATGCAGTTCTGGGCATTGGCTCGCATAATGTCCTAGCTCCTTGCATTTGAAGCACGTTATCTTGCTGTTGTCCTTCTTCCTTTTTGGTCTTTCTAGGGCTAGAAGATTTCTCACTTCATTTTCTTCATATTCCACTACAGTCGTGGGAAAATATTCTCTCCTCTTCGAGCAATTTCTAGACAAGTGTCCTTCTTCTTCACATGAGTAACAACACTTAGTGGCATGGTTGGGTGTTATCTCCATGTCTTTATCTTCCATCTTTCTTTTAAGTCTTCCATCTTCAGGGGTCCTTTCTGGCAGTTGGCTCATTCTATCCTTAGCTTGTTGATTTATTCGTTGCACTGTGGAATAGAACTTGCACTCAGCAGGAATATGATTTGTTCCTTCACATAGGAAGCAAGTAACTTTGCTCATGGGACATTCTCCATGGCAGTCCTTAGAGGTGTGTCCTATTTCTCCACATCTCTTACAGGCTTGCTGTGTCATCTCCGCATCAACTTGTGTTAGCTTTCCACTACGCTCCTCTTGTGGTAGGCTATTATTGGTACTAGCCACCATCCGGAACATCATTTGCACTATTCGCGAATGATCATTTAGTATTTGCTGCACCCCTGGGGGTAGCTCCTTGCTATCGCGATTAGCCATATTCTGAGTCATCACTCGCATCACTCCCGTGTGAGCTTCAACTAACTGTTGCATTGCTATCTCCAACTGAGGGTTGTTGCGACTGTTTTGCCGTTGAGGATGCATCTGTTTGGGGTTTTGGACAGGTTTATGGTTAGCATAGATGAGGGTTAGACAGAAGAGATCTAAGGAAGATCCTACCCAAACATAGTAGGTCAAGTGAAAACATATTTCTATAAAATTAAAACAAGCATTGCAACCAGCACTCGACAGCATGGACGATCACATCAAACATAGATCCTCAAACACAACAAGTCAATTACAAGTTTTAGGAAAACAAGGTCTAAAAGGGTCATACCACTAGGTGGCATGACTAACCCATACTAGATCGTCGATTTATTACATAAAGTGGTGGTCTCACTACTTGAACTGTGCCAGATATGCTCTAGTGTTCCCTGTCTTGCGTCGCTTCACCACAGGGCTAGGTGGCGCCGCATGAGTCTTCTCCACAGCATCCTCCTCTGTCGTGGGCTGGCAAGGCTCCAGCTTCTCAGGCTCTGCTCCTATCAGCTCTGAGGTCGACTCCTTCTTCTCTTCAGTAGGTGTTGTTCCTTTCTTGGGCGGCCAGGGCTTGTACTTCATCAGGTCCTTGTGAAGATAAATGCACTGTCCTCGAAAGCCTACGATCTGGGCCTCCTGATCCTCGACCTTACCTGACAGCTTATCATTGGCGGCCTCAAGTGTTTTGTTCTTCTCCTTCAGTTTCTCTATTGTGCTCTCTAGTTGTTCTATCTTCTCATCCTTCTGCTGAAGCTGGTACTTGGCATCATCTGTGGCATCCATCTCGTGGCGCAGCATGTCCTCCAAGTTGAAAGCATAGGATCCCATGTCCTCTAACTGCACCTCAGTCCACGGCAAGTCCTCACGGCGTCCTGGGGTCCTCAAAGCCCATCCCTCGTGGTTACGTCTCCCAAACTGATAGATGGAATTGTCCAACTCTGATATCTCCTGGACATACATACCACATATGCGGGCTAGTGCCTCCTCCATGGCCATCATGACACCAGTCTCCCAACCTGGGTACATCCTCGAGTACACCACTGTGTCCGTGGGGGTACCAATGGTGCGACCCTCAATCCTGGTCTCAATCTCCCAGCGGACGATCTCGGGAACCACACAGGGTATCACTCGGCCACGAAAAGTGGGAGGTGACAGGTTCAGCATCCGAGAGAGGCGTGATAGCTGATCACTAAACAGCTCATCGTCATCGTCATAGGGGACCTTCAGCTTGGTGAACGTCATCTAAAATTTTGAAAGAAGAACAGTGTAAGTAAAAATGAAAGTGATAAGCCTTACGAGAAAATGAAGCAAACTGAAATTAAAATGCAACAAACTTTTTTTTTTTTAAACACATCCTAAGCGCATTGATATCCATTTGATATCATTTTTGGGTTTCCTAGTGTAGTCCAAACCTAGGGTCTCGATCCTACAGGCAACACTATGCTCTGATACCATTCTGTAACGCCCCAACCTTGAGAACAAGGTGGAACATCTGTGTTAAGTGCTATTCCCTGGATCAATGATAGCACCACAGAACAAAATGAAATATTCATTGCATAGTATCAAGATTACATCGCGGATCCAGATACAAGGTACCAAAACCTTACAATTTACACAGCGGGAATAACAAAGTGGCAAGGAGCCTCCATCTTCATCACGTGCCACAGGCAGCTATGTTGGAATGTAAGCTCGAGATCCTAATCCTGGTTCCTTACTCGAAGTAAAACCTGCACGTTGAATATGCAGCCCCGGAGGGGTCAGTACAATGATGTACTGGCAAATGACACATATTTGGTGGCTGTTGTGAAGAGCCTATCTACATGAGTATTTGGCTAGTGGATCTCACAGGCTGATTTGCATAAAGCCAGTTTTATCCTACAGTTCTTTCTTAAAGTAATACTTTCAAAGTTTTTATATTTTCAAAGGTCGAAATAACCCCCAATAACCACATACTAGCTAGGCACGTGGCACTGGGCGATATTCGGCAAAGTTGGAAGCTCAGGCACCACCACCCCTCGGAGTGTATGGTCCTTAGTTCCTACCTAGGGGTTTCTAGACAAAATTTTAATAATTCAAAATCGGTGATGAGATTATTCCGTACATTCCATGTCTAGAAACTCAATTGTCCATAACCGGGGACACGGCTAATCGATTAGATTTATACACCTTGCAAGGGTTGTGCACTTTCACCTTACGATTCATTTCATGCCCATACATGAATTGAAACGAGACCTTTTAGAAGGAGAGGACAACTAACTTGGCAAGCACCGTTCCCAACCTATAATTTGACTACCACCACTTCTTGCCGACAAGTTGTACTCCCACATTCTAATAAGTCAAGACAGAGCCCATAATGTCATAAGGCTGCACTGGAAGTACACTAAGCATGGAAGACATAGCCATCTCTTTATTTCTGGGTGGCCATCCCGAGCGGTACTCTGTTCCCACATCCTCTTTACGAGGCTTGCGTCCCAGAATCCACCTACCTCACCTCATCTTATCAAACCATTCCACCCAGGTGTTTCATTTTAGTTGAAGTTCTTAACTTTTCACAAAACACTTTTCAAGTGATCTTAGCATGGCATCAGTATTAACAAAGTACTTGGCATCCTAACAGGTGGGGTTGGAGGGATTGCTACACACTACTAGGATCTAAGCAGTTGATAAAACAGTTGAGTAAAACACCTATCATGCATACTACAAGAGGTGAATATACTAATGCATAAGTAAAATGGGTAGGGAATATGTGTGTCACTTGCCTTTTTGAAGAGTACGATCTTTCCACTTCTCTCAACTAAGTATGTAGCTCTTCGCACAAACTATAGCACAAGAATAGCATAACATAAACATCTCATTCAAACACAAGCAAACAATTCAATCAGTTGAAGAGGGTTTGTCTAACAATTTAGGTTTATTGATATGTTAAGATAGAAAGATATGGCGATGGATCATGATTTGTGAGATACGAATTTGAGAGCTAGTTGGGGGAGATCAATATGATTAGAGAGAGAATTGGACTAGGTATAATATAATTGATGAAGTTTTATACTTTATCGAGGTATGAAAGAATTTCAGAATAGCTCATGTGAAATGGATCACATAGGAGTGGGATAGTGCAACCAAGATACTATTTGAATAAGTGTAACAACATTTATTCTTTAAACAGTATGCATCGCACTTGGGCTCTAGGTTAGGTCTTATGAACGCTTGATGTACTCAATTTGCACATTTGCAATTTGAATAGTCCAATACACGTGAACAGAAACTAGGTAGGCATTGATCTGGGTATGGATGGTTTATATTCAAGGACATGGCTCAAATGGTTCATTGATTAACATGGTGTATATTACATACTTTGGTATGGTTATAACAACACCATATTAACAGAATATAGGTTTGAGGTGAATTCATATTCTACTCAAGTAGCACAATTGCAATTTGAATATACATATGAATTAGACAAAATATGATGAGTGGGATCTTTATGCTTTATTACAGCATATTGGGTCTTGGAACATCTCATGTGTGTAAATCACATAAGAGACAAAATAGTGCAATAGTAATACTACTGAATAAGTGTGACAACAATTATTCTTAAATAGTATCTATTACACTTAAGCTTAGGCTAGGACTCATGAATTATTGAGTTACTCAATTAACTCATTTGTTAATCGAATAGCTCTACACATGAAATCAAGATCAAGTGGGCAGAGGATTGAGTATGGGTAGATAACATTTTGGGATAATGGTTTAAGGTTCCTATTGGGTTCATGGGGTATTGGATAAGTGTTATAATGTTGATTAGATCAACATTACAAGGATAGCAGGAATAGAATCTAAGATTGAGATGTATCACACTTTACTCAAACAACACAATTGTAATTTGAATATGTGTGAACTAGACAAGATAGGTCTAAGTAGATATGATCTTGATCCAGATGTTGATTAGATAACAATGATGGCTAGGTATGATCATAAGATTTGCTAAGGGGGAAGGAATCATTGATAGAAATAGAAATAATTCTATATATAGGAACTACTCAAATTCTCATATTAGAATTTGAATAATTGTGAAGTATTTCAATCAGATATGGGAGTGATGCTACTGGATAGCTTGCAGTAATGCAAGGTCACTGCAATTGGAATCACTCCAAAATAGGTTATAGAATTCAAACTATGATCCAATTAGTGATTTGGATAAATTTGAGTGCACAAAGTGTGTGCACGTATCAAGTTTGAAAGTTTCTGGTTCTAGAGTGTTCTACAAGTTCTGAGGAATCCATAGACTACAAATTTGTAATTTTTGGATTAATAGAACTAATGATATTAATTAATCAAGCTAATAGAAGGTTTGATTCTAATTTGAAAATGGTTTCAGATTGAACCCATAAAATATGGAGTATTATTGTACTACTGGATTCTAGATGCTCTAAGGATTCCAACGGTATCTTGTTTGCTATTTTTGGATCTACAGATCAAAAGATATGAATTTCCAAAGATTTGATCAAAATCTGATTTCAAACTTCTATTAGAATCGAGTTTATATCGCGAGCCGACACATGGAAGCTTCTGATTGGAGGATACCGGTTCGGGTGGATTACTGATCTGGGACGTCGGATTGAAATGAAACGAACGCGTCAGATCTAAAGGTACCGGTTCAGTAAAGATCAAATCCTATCCATTAGATCTAGATCCGATGGTTACAGAAGAAAGAGGAGGGAGAGCTCACAGTGGCTAGGGTTTCCGGCGGGGTTCGCCGGCGAGGCGTGCAGGGGTTGAACTCCGGCGAGCTTCCGGCAGGTTCTGGACGGTGGCGATGTCACGACGATGATCAGTTCGTCGAGAAGAACTCGATGGTGATGACGACGGGCTCGATTGTTTCCAGAAGGAGGAGGTGAGGGCGGCTGGAGCGATGGTGGCGGCCGTGTGACTTCGGTCGTCGTCGTTTGCGTCTATTTGCTGTGAGTTAGAACCAACAGAGGGTATCAGGGGATGCACTGGAGCTAGAGGAAGAGAATAGGCTAGGAGAGGAGGTGCTTGGCTCACCGTCGACGGCGGATTCGAGCGGATGCGCTCGCAGGTATGGCGGACTCCGGCGAGGAATTTCGCCGGCCTGGCGGCGTCTCGTGTAGGAGGACGAAAGGGAGATGGAAGAGGACCACGAGGGGGTCTTATAGCCGCGGCTAGGCGTCGATTAATGCAGGCAATGAAGGAATTGAAGAGGGGAGGGAGGAGTTACTGTGCAGTGGAAACGGTCTCCGGCGAGGTTAACGCGAGGAAGACGAAGCTGAGGCCTGACGTGCGGGCCCGTGTTGTCAGCGAGGGAGAGGGAAGAAAAGAGGGTACCGATTCGGTTAGATCCCGGGATGGGCCGTGGGCTGTTTTCGGGGTTGGGCCGGAAAGAGTTCCCGAGGTCCAGTTTTCATTTTTATTTTGTTTTCTTCTTTTTCTTTTTCTGTTTTCTTCTCTCTTTTATAGATTTTGCATACTGCATTCAAACAAGGTCAAACTAATTTGTAAAATTTTCTAAAAGTTAGAGGAACAAACCAGGGCAGTAATAAACAGGTTTTTAGAACCAAAACAAGATTTTTAATAAAAGATCTCAATTAAGCCTAAAGGCTTTGCTTGCATAGAAAGATAGAAATAGAGTTTGAACTTGATTCTTTCTAAAATAGTAAAATAATAGTTTATAAAATAATGATTGAGAAACACACTCAATTATTGTTTGCAAAAGCAACCTTTATTGAATAAAGTAAACTTTGTAAAACAATCTTTTGCAAGCAAGCTTGCATAAAGCTGAATAGGGTTTGAATAGAGGATGGAAAGTAGTAATTTTGATACTTGATCTTTCTCAAAGAAGTTCTTCAAGAATTAAATAGAGGATTTTAAATAGTTTTCAAACAAAGCTTTCAATTAAGCTCAAAAAGTTTTAAATCCTTGTGAATTTTCAATCAACACAAGCAAAATAAAGACGAAAATTTTCCCCCAAAATGTGACAAAATCCTGGGTCGTTACAATCCGCCATGGGCCTGTCTCCGGATCCGCCATAAGCGCCTGCGTCCAGTACCGCCGTGGCAACTTCAGCAACTGGGCCGCCCGGTATAGCGAATCCGCCATACCACCCCTGATGGGCCACCCTGGCTTGCTGATTTAGGACTACATCGCTGGTATACCTATTTGGTATATCCCCAACATACGATGAGGTTGTCAATCTCACCGGTTTTCTGTAAACAAAGTTATGAGCGTATCGAGTGGAAAGCAATAGTAGTATGCGAGAAAGTAAACAATACGAGTAAAGTAAACATGTGATAATATAAAGGAAATTAGACTGGGGTCCATAGTTCACTAGTGGTGTCTCTCCATAAGATAAATAACACATGCTGGGTAAACAAATTACAGTTGGGCAATTGATAGAATAAAGATAACGTGCATATGTCGCGAGGATCACTATGAGATTTACTCTGGGCATTACAACAAAATACATAGACCGCCATCCAACTGCATCTATGACTAATAATCCACTGACGGGGATATCGTCCGAACACCCCATGAGTATTAAGTTGCGAACAACAAATAACTGCATTAAGCAAAGTGTGTAATGTAAACAAAGCATATGCCCTTGGACATAAGAATGTTGTTTTCTCCCTAGTGGCAACAGCATATCTACAACCTTAGAGGTTTCTGTCACTCCCCCAGATTAAATAGAGGCATGAACCCAACTATCTAGCATAAATACCCCCCTCTTGGAGTCACTAGTATCTACTTGGCCAAGATAGCTACTAACAACGGAGATCATACAAGATTATAAACAACATATAGATAACATAAGATATATGATTCAGCACATCAACTCAACATAACACCAATATTCATCAGATCCCAACAAACACAACATGTAGAATTACATAACGGTGATCTCGATCATGTAAGGCAGCTCGCGAGATCTAAACATGAAGCACATGGTGGAGAAGACAACCATATAGCTACTCCTATAGACCCACAGTCCAAGGTAGACTACTCACTCATCGCATCGGAGGCAAGCATGGCGATGAAGAAGACCTCCGGTGGTGATTCCCCTCTCCGGCAGGGTGCCGAGAAGAGCTTCTGGACCCTCCCGATCTCGGGTCGACGATGGCGGCGGATCGCGATGTGTTTCTAGAAAATTGATCAGGGGTTTTAGGTTTTTCCCGTCGGGGGGTCTTTATAGGCGAAGGGGCAGCATCAGAGGTGGACCAGGGGGTCTCACCCATAGGAGGCGTGGCCAGGGGCTGGGCTGCACCCCCTCATGGTGAGGCTGGCCCCTAGCTCGGCTCCGTCTCCTCTTCGGTGTTCTAGAAGCTTCATTTAATATCTGGATGTTCGGCTTTTGTTTCATCCAATTCCGAGAATATTTCCTGTGTAACTTTTCTGAAACACAAAAAAGCAGAAAACATGGAACTGGCACTGTGGCATCTTGTTAATAGGTTAGTTCCAGAAAATGCATAAAAATGCTACGAAGTGTAACAAAACACTAAGCAAATGGTGTAAAAACAAGCATGGAGCATAAAAAATTATAGATACGTTTGAGAGGTATCACTCCCATTGTGGAGAAATCAAGTGAGAAGAATGTGAAGAAAAGATTATGCTACATATGTCGTGAAAAGGGTCACCTATTGACAAGGGTATAGATAATAGATCACGTTAGTTGAGTACCCCTGAGGCCCGTTAAGCTAGGCCCAAGTGTAATACTAGTCGAAATATGAGTTCATGTCGTATACCGATATTGTAATCTGTGTCGGATCCCTCCCGTACCTTGAGACCTAGCCACCTATATATAGGGGCCAGGAGAGGACGGTGAGGGACAGATTGAGAGTAAGCCTAAGTTTACCACCACATTTACTTTCGATATACGCCTTGTTTGACTGATTTTACCTTCAAGTTCATCCGACACCCTACTCCCCCGATCCTAAGTCCTTCATATTGGACATTTGCCGAGTTAAACCTCTTCACCTATCTTCTTCATGCACTATGGGTAACTCATCCAACCCTATCATAATTGATGATGCTTATTCACTTTGCAAGGATAAGGTTGGCATTGTGTTTGACAAATATATTGGTGCTCAAAGTGGTGTCAAGAAAAGAACCATTTGGGTTGCCAAACCTATTGTGACTAATGTCTTAGGACCCAACTTGGTTGGGGACCATAAAGCTCAAACTTGATCAATAGGTGTTATTGGAGGACATTGGAGACTTGGCTATATCATGAAGAATTAAGAGATCTTCATCAATATATTGTCTCAAGTCAAGTCAATTGGATTATCTTGTTTATATCATATATCCAATGTTCCTCTTTGCGGTAACATGTACTCAACTTATCTACATTCAAAGTTACTCGCCCCTTTGCATGTGTTGGTTTTGTTCCATTACATGTGTTGGTATATGTTGTGCTACCTACTTATTTTATTTTGATTAATCAAGTATGTACTTGTGAGTTTGCACACCATGTATGTGTGTTTGTGTTTGAGCCTATATTGCATCTTCTTTTATATTATTTGGCTCTTTTGAGAGGCTAATGGACTATTTCATTTCGGGGAGTGATATGCTTTGGCACTTCACAATCCTAAATATATGTGCACATGAGGAATACCACTTAGTGTTGATATTTGAATTTATCTAGCCTCTATGTGGTATGTCATATTCATGAGAAATTCAAATTCTATAATGTCCATTAATCTTCTCATATTGAATTTTATTTACCTCTTCTGAAAATAAATGCGTTATCACATTATGGGGGAGTAATATGCTTTGTGCATACTACAAACAAATAAAATGTTTATATTTGAGGTTGTGTCACATAGTGTTGATATTGTAAATTATCTTTCTTCTATGTGACATGTTTTCTCAAACAAGTTTCAATTTACCAAATTGTTTTATTGCTCTTGTTTTGGATCTTGTTTGTGAGATACATTTTTGGTAGGGTTTTCCTAAAATGTGGAATTCTACATCAAAGTTGGAAAACCATGTGCTTCAAGTTATCCTAATCATTGCTTTGCGTGATTGTTTAACTTTTTGAGTCTATCAAGAATATGTTCTTTAGCATGGTGTTTAATTCTTATCATTTTCATATGCTTCTTTGTTGTGAAGATGATCTTG
The DNA here is from genome assembly GCA_007115705.1 of Dactylis glomerata. Lineage (NCBI taxonomy): Eukaryota > Viridiplantae > Streptophyta > Magnoliopsida > Poales > Poaceae > Dactylis > Dactylis glomerata. The sequence goes on from QXEO01000546.1 coordinate 5,269,926, forward strand.
AATTTATGTGTAAAATACCACCGGGAAATTAATAACTTAAAATACCTCTTGTCCTTGGACAATTGGTACTTCATCATGTGGTATATATATTGATCATCTTTACATTGGCTATTGCTTTTAATTACCTTATCTCTTCCCAAGAAATGTATTTGTTTTAATACCCATTGTCTTCCTTGACTCTTGTGATTTCATTTGATTTTGTTGAACTTGTTTTGTGTTATTCTTAATGTAGGTAGAGATGATGATCCCATTTGTGTGCATTTTGTTTTCAAATGCAAAATCATAAATAATGCACTAATCTTGGGGGAGCTCTCCTATATTTTGTATAACATACTCTTGGGTATTATTTCAATTGGTATTGGTTATTGTTGGAAGACAAATCTTTTCTTTTTAGTACTTAGTGTGACATCATAAAAATAGTGGAGAGTTTTGTTTGTTTGTTTGAACCTTGCTCTCCTTGGTAGAATGGCTATCTCTTTTCTTGATTTTGCTCTTTATTCTTAAAATGAGATAAGTCATTGGGCATGTGTGTTTTAGTGATCCTTTATGCTCATTGGCATTTTCTTTGTTCACTTGGTGGACTTTGGAGTCAATCTTGTGTTGAGTTGATTCTTTGATATAATTTGGACAACTTTTGGGTTTTCACGCCTTTGTGACTCTTTGGTCTTCTTGGTGTTTCATCCAAAGTGTATCTCCTTTTGGCTCTTGAAAGTATTTAGTATGTATATTTACTTACTACATATTATATGGCATGCCTTGCTTTCTTTGATCCAATATATAGGGTAAACTCCAATAAATCCTAAATCGGCTAAGATGTGCATGAAATTCAAGTTCATATCTATATGCACAAATTTATGTGGAGCTTGTCCTATATATTGTAGTGTCTCTAACTACTTCGGACCCAATGAGTTTGGGGACCATATTGTACTTGAATATGTTTTAGGTACATGGGAGATATATTGGTGCTTGTCTCAATAATAAGGATGAAGCGGTGACTAGTTGATAATTTGTGGCAAGCTAGGATTATTGAAGAACTCCTATCTACTACATCCTACCATTGATATCTCGGCAACAAGTATCTACTTCATGCATAATTTTCTAGCATCCAACCTTGTGTAGGTTGTTTCATGGCATGGTATCTCCTTATTTGATATCTTAATTGAACCTTGTGTGTTGGGATGGAATGCTAAGCAATATCAATCATTGAGGACTATGTGGATGCTCTATGTTCATCCTTGTACTAGTCTTATAATATGCTTTGTCATTCCTATCACACAATCCTTTGGTTGAGCCGCTTAATATGTCAGTTCCTTACTTGTTGCTCAACCATCTCTTTGATGCAAGTGTTAAGCTTAATGTCTTTTATGATCTCTTTCTAATGGTTGCTTTTTAAATGATATTGAGGGAGTGAGGATTTCATGTTGTGCAAATTGTATTCAAATGCAAACATTCTATCTTGTGCACGTACCTTGGGGAACTTCCTCATTTCATTTTAAAGCACCATTTAGTGGTTATCATAGTATTTGATGTCACTTTGTATCATTTTGTTTTGAATAATATCGAGGGAGTGATGATTCCATGTTTGTGCACCTTATACTTCAATTCAAATGGAATATCTTGTGCACAAACCTTGGGGAGCTTCTTCATATTATTTAGAGCATTGTTTTGGTCTTATCATAATATCTTTATTTGATTTTTTTTTGGATCATTTGTTTACTCTCTTCTTTTTTTGGAAGACTATCCATTGTGTTATTTTGTTTGAAATCTTTTGATCCTAAATATAGTTTTATTTCCTTTAACTTTTTGTCTTTGGATATGTGCACATGTTTTGACTCATTTTTTTTGGAACATGCACACCTTGAGGAGGAACTCTCACTATATAGGCCTTCTAAGCCTTTCCGCCCATTTTAGCAATTGTTGCCAATGGGGGAGAAGTTTCAAGGGTTTGAAGGGAATTGATCTTCATGCTTTGGTTTTGTGCTTAAGCATACTTGGTTGAGTATATATAGTGGAAACTCCACCGACAACATTGGTTGGCAATATATGCAATGAAATTCAAGTTCATTCACACGTGCATAGATTGTGGGGGAGTTTGCTTTATCTATGATGGTTATACTAGCATCACATACTTTTGTAGTAGGTGATGTTAGTGTAACCGTCTTAGTTCTTTAAATTCATTATAAAAACCCTCTCAAAGATATTGTCATCAATTACCAAAATAGGGGAGATTGAAAGTGCATGTGCCCCCATGTGTGGTTTTGGTAATTAATGACAATCCCTATGGAATAATGGTTGGATTGAGTTATATTTATAGGACTTGTCCGTAGAAAATGCTTGAACCATTTATTGGTTTCAAGGTTGTATGGAGTTAGAAATAAAGAAGATTATGTGATGACCAAGGTGTTATTCAAGGAGTGATATGAAGATTGGTCATAAGGGAGTTGAGCCTATATCAAGTGCGTCTTGAAGAATAAGATTGAGTGTGCCCTCATGTGAATCTTCAAGACATCACCATTGTGGAAAAAGAAGAAGTGGTTCGAGAATTGATCCAGCCGAAGCGAATAAGATTGAGTGTGCCCTCATGTGAATCTTCAAGACATCACCATTGTGGAAAAAGAAGAAGTGGTTCAAGAATTGATCAAGCCGAAGCGCAAGTTCAAGATGGAATCTAGAAATTTTCATATGCTTGAAGCTTGACATATATATTGTGATCATTGATAAGTGAAGATATGCTTAAAGAGAGTCTCTCCCATAGTGGAGTATGGGGGAGCAATCCGCAAAACTTCACCGAGCAAGCGCATTCAAGAAAGGTGGTTGATGTCTACGCACGCGTCTGTTCTTGTAGACAGTGTTGGGCCTCCAAGTTCAGAGGTTTGTAGAGCAGCAGCAAGTTTCCCTTAAGTGGATCACCCAAGGTTTATCGAACTCAGGGAGGAAGAGGTCAAAGCTATCCCTCTCAAACAACCCTGCAATTACGATACAGAAAGTCTCTTGTGTCCCCAACACACCCAATACACTTATCAGATGTATAGGTGCATTAATTCGGTGAAGAGATAGTGAAATACAAGTAGTAGTGATGATTATGAGTAGTAACTGTAATATGAAATAAGTATCGCTGCGAGCAAACATATAACAAAACTGAAAGGAAACGGTGTGCAATGCTTGGAAACCAGTCCTAGGGATCATACTTTCACTAGTGGACACACTCTCAACAAATATAACATAATTGAACCAATAGATACTATCATCAATATGCAACTCAAAACAATTCTCCAATGGAAAACAAACACTAATCATGCGTAGGGCTACGAAGCACTCCTCAAAGTCCGTATGTACCCAAACTAGATTGTCCCACACTATCATCGTGAACGCACTAGATGGTTCCAACAAACACCAACAATTCATAGAGACATTAACCAAAAAGATACACATGATGCGCACACTAGTCACCTTCACACCATGCTACAAGGTATCTCCGAAGATTACAAATAATAAGCATGGGAGTAGCATAATATCTGAATAATAACATCTACCAATTCAACTAGATACAAAGCTCATGATCACATAAAGTTCACATCATGGGAGAGAGAGGTGAACCACATAGCTACCGGTAGAGCCCTCAGCCCCAGGGGAGAACTACTCCCTCCTTATCATAGGAGACAGCAAGGTTGATGGAGATGGCGGTGAGGTCGATGGAGATGGTGGAGATGGCGATGGAGACCGATGGAGATGGCTCCGGGGGCACTTCCCCGTCCCGGCAGGGTGCCGGAATAGAGACTTCTGACCCCCAAAATTTGTCTTCGACGGCGGTGGCACTGCGGAACTGTTCTGGAAATTTTGCCGCTCGATTTAGGGTTTTCCGTCGGGAGGCTTCTTATAGGCGAAGGGACATCGTCAGGAGTGGACCAGGGGCTCCTCACCACAGGTGGGCGCGGCCAGGGCCTGGGCCGCGCCCCCTCATGGTGTGGGCAGCCTCTGGCCCCTCTCCAGCTCCCGTTTGGCCCTCGTCCTCCGTCTGGGAAAAATAGGAGTTTCCGAACTTGTTTCGTCCAATTTCGAGAATATTTCCTGTGTAGCTTTTCTGAAACAGCAGAAAATAGGGAACTGGCACTGTGGCATCTTGTCAATAGGTTAGTTCCGGAAATCGCATAAAAACGCCATGAAGTGTAACGAAACACAACGCAAATGGTGTAAAAACAAGCATGGAGCATCAAAAATTATAGATACGTTTGAGACGTATCAGCATCCCCAAGATTAACTCCTGCTCGTCCTCGAGTAGGTAAGTGATAACAAAAGAAATAACTTTTGAGGTGACATGCACCTACACAATCTTGATCAACTATGTAAGCATTGTGCGCTGGGATCAAAAGAACTTAAAACATGAGCATGAAAGATATAATCTTGATAGAAGAAACTTAGCAACCATGTTATAACATGAAAATGAATACAAATGAAAGATCATGAAAATGAAACAATGAAAGTCAAACATGTGTTCAAATCATATGGAAAAACATACAAATGGTTTTCAGCTTGTCCTTCATGGAGAGCAAAACATAAATGCATAGGACACCTTCAAGTTTAAGAGGGCAACTAGATACAAGTAATTTAAGAACAAGTGAAACCAACATCATGAATCAATCAATAATAAACTTTGTGACCATGCACATTATACTCAGAATGACAACTATCCTCTCTTAGACGGTGCATAAAGATAGAAGGTGGAGACTCAACATAAAAAGTAAAAGAAAGGCCCTTCGCGGAGGGAAGCAGTGATTGCAAGTTTTATAAACTTTCAAAAATTATGGTACTTACTAGCTTTGAGCTCTCATTGCCCCCATCATAGGCATCTTGAATGGTTAAAGTTAATGCGAATACACTTATGATGCATATGCTTGACAAATCATAAGTTGAAAACCTCATGTCCCATGAAGTATGAATACTCAAACCTCATGCTACTTTACTTAGAGTCCCAAGCAAGCTCTTGTCATTGTAAGTATACACGTATCATCGAGAACCGCCAACGGGGTACCTCCGTGCCCGATGACATGGAACAAGCCCACATCAAAATGATAGGACAAATAGACAATGAACACCTCAGCATCTCTTTTATTTACCATTGGTATAGCTTTTTATTGTGAGATGCGTCATTGAATGTTCACTATGGGCATGCTGTAAATTTCCACGATGAATTATGCATGGCTTAGATTAGCGTCCCAGGTGTTTCTCTAACACATATACAAACTCCATGATCCCGCAAGATTCCCAACTCATTTCACATCGCGAGTATCCATAAACAAAAGATCACGATATCAACTCAAATGAAAGATAGTGCAATGTTGAAACCTTGCCCCATGACGGCATGGCTGGGCTAATTTTCTACTTACAACTTGCAAGCAAAACAACTCAACATAAGAGAGCCACAATGTCAAAATTTTAAAGCGAGAAAAGTAAAGTGTGCCATGAGGTTCGTGAGAGCTTTACTGACCAATTTTGGCATAACACCAAAAAGAGTTTAATTTGAAGGATAGATAAAAGCAAGTCAAATGTACTTGGAATAGCAAGTTGCTAATAGGTATGTATGGTGGACACATTGGAACAACTTGGTTTTTAGCAGTTGGATGCATGAGTAGAGCTCATACTCAGTACAAAATGAGGGCTAGCAAAAGATTGGGAGCGACCAACTAAGAAAGCAATAACGGCCATAATCATGCAGAGCGACAAAGCGACATTAAAAGAAGCATAAGATGGCATCAAAAGTCAAAAACTAAATGATCATAGAGGCTTATGGCGACTTTGTATGAGTCAAACATGTGTGAGCATGCGCCAAGTCAACCCAAATAAGACATCAAGGAGAAAACCAAAATAATGCTTCCAAATAATTAAAACAATGCATGATTTTTTCAAAGGCTCATGAAGCAATCTCAGTCATTTGAGACAAGTCATGCTATAGAAAAATCACTAAGCATACTATCAAAAAGACATCAAGCACGACATGCAAAAGCCTAGGCCACAGTCTACACAAGCTCCTTTTTGTACCACTTTTTTGCATGAAACTTTTTCTCTTTTTCAACACCATTCGAACCTTTTTGAGGAAACTCTTTTGATGAAAACCAACATAGACCAGTGGTCAAAATACACCTTGATGCAACGATAAAAGAAGATCTGAACAAAAATCAAGGCGAAAAACAAAAGCTAAACACAGTAGCAGAAAAAGAGAACACTCGTTGAACGAAAAGAGTGAAAACTAGAGTGTTCTTGGCAATGAAAAACGGAGTTCATCTCCCTCTAAAAAAACATGATATGATCAAACCGTTTATTGCAGCAAACAAAACAAAAGGAAAACTGAAATAAAATACAACTGACGCTCCAAGGAAAATGCATAATGCATGAAGCAATAAAAATATAGTGTCTTGAAAGGTGACCTGATTTTTGCTGATGAAGAAAGGGGTGCCTCGGGGGCATCCCCAAGCTTTGATGCGTGTAATTCTTGGGTATTTCTTGGGGTGGCATGGGCATCCCCAAGCTTGAGCCTTTGTCCATTATTTATCTCATCGCATCATTCTCCAATCCCTACACTTGAAAACTTCCTTCATACAAAACTCAACACAATTCTATTAGCAACATTAGTGTAAGCATAAAATATATTCAACCTCCTATTTGCTTCAGGTTTCAACTCAAAATCACCACATATAAAGCATATACTACTGTAGCAACTTCCCCAAAAGTTCTGTGATCAAAAGAACTAAAAAAGAAAGCGATAAAGCGGCAGACACAAATATTGGCAGAAATCTGTCGAAACAGAACAGCTGACAAAGGTCGAATTTTTAGAGGATTTTCTGTTTCTCAAATCAAAAAGTGTATAACTAATTAAAGTTTGGATATAACCTGGGGCATACGCACAAGAAATCGCAGGTCCCAAAGATATACAGAGAATTTTCACGAATTTTTACGGTGCAGCACATAAATCTGTTTCAGGACAGCAACATCTCCAAATCTTACCTCACTCAAATTAGAGGTTCTCCTTGGCACAACAATGAAATAAAAAGGATAAGTGATGACCCACAAGTATAGGGGGTGTATCATAGTACTTTCAATAAATAAGAGTGTCGAATCCAACGAGGAGCAGAAGGTGTTGACAAGTGGTTTTGATCAAGGTTTCACTGTAAATATTAGCAAACGGGTTTTCAGGGGTATTTGGTAGTGCAAATAAATAAAGTGCGAGTAAATAAAAGACAGTAGTAATAATTGCAGCAAGTGGCCCAATCCTTTCTTTAGCAAAGGACAAGCCGGTTGTGTAACTTATGATAACCAAACGTTCTCGAGGACACACGGGAGTTCCTATCAAGTACTTTCGCTTCATTCTGCTAAAATAATCTTTACTGGTTTGATAAGTGTTATGGGGGTGAACCTGTGCTAGCGCACTACCCTTACTAGGATAAATACACACTTGTGATTATACCCCTTGCAAGCATCCGCAAATACAAGAAAGTAATTAAGATAAATCTAACTACAGCCTTAAACTCTAAGATCCTACGCTCCCTGGTGTAATGGTTTCCCAACAGAGGTTTAGGTTTCTGTCACTCCAGCAACCCCACAATTGGTTGCCAAATACACAATGCATCTCACTAGGCCCATAAATGGTGAAGTATCATGTAGTCGATGTTCACATGACACCACTAGTGAAATAACACCACAACAAATAAATATCAAACCATTAAATATTACTCAACATAATTCCACTACTAACGACTTGACTTCTCCCATGTCCTCAAGAACTAAACGAACTACTCACAAGACATCATATGGATCATGATCAGAGGTGAAATAATGGTAAATAACAATCTGAACATAAACCTTAATTCAACGGTTCCACTCAATAGCATCAACCACAAGAGTAATCAACACCGGGAAAGTTTCCCCTAAGAATTTGACAAGATTCAACTCAAGATGTTACAGCGGGATGGCGTGGTGATGGTGGAGATGAAGGTGCTGGTGATGGAGATGATGATGATGATGATCCCGATGAAGTCCGGTGCGATGGTGATGACGATGGCGATGATCTCCCCTCTCTGGGAAGGAATTTCCCTGGCAGATTTCTCTCCGCCGGAGAGCTTTTCGCTCTCTGGTGTTTTCCGCCCTGCAGAGGCGGCGGTGTCTATCTCTGAGCCCCCCACTACTAGGAAAACCCTTATCCATGGACCCATTATCTATGGCGCACTAAATTTTGGTGCTCCACAGATAAGTATCCGTGGCGCACCATATCCATGTGCGCCACAGATACCACCTTATGCGTGGCGCACCAAACAAGGGGTGCACCACGCATATGTGGGCCCCAACAAGCACCATACTGGGGGGTGTCAGGCCCCCACATCCGTGGCGCACGAAATGGGGGTGCGCCACGCATAGGGCAGAGATCCGTGGCGCATGAAATAGGGATGCGCCACGGATATAAGTGGGTCCCCCCTTTAGAAAAGGTGGCAGGCATATCCGTGGCGCACCCCGTGGGTGCGCCACTGATGTAGATATTTTTGGAGCACCATATTGATGTGCGCCACGGATATGTCGTGGTACCTACCACCATAAATACACACATACACACACATATATGCACACATATATGCACATATACACACACATATATGCACACATACACACATATATACACACATATATGCCATACATACACATACACACATATACACACACATATATACACACATATACACACATATACACACATATACACACTTATATATGCACACATGCACACATATATACACATATACGCACACATACACACACATATACGCACATATATGTCATATGCACACATATACACACACATATATACACATACATACACATATATACACACATATACACACATATATACACACATATACACACTTACACACACATACATATATACACATATATACACATATATACACACATATATACACATATATACACACATATATACACATATACACACATATATACACACATATATATACCCACGTATACACACATATATACACACATATACACACATATACACATATATACACACATATATGCCATACACACATATACACATTTATATATGCACACATATACACATATATACACATATATGCACACATACACACATATATACGCACATATATGCCATATGCACACATACACACATATATGCCATATACACACATATACACACTTATATATGCACACATGCACACATATACACACATATACGCACACATACACACACATATACGCATATATACGTACACATACCTACACATATACATACATATACATATAATAATATATATGTATAATACATATATACATATACACACATATACGCACATACACACACATATACACACAAGCACATATAGGCCTTAAGAGGATTGATATGATAGCAATATCAATAAAAACTTGGGTAGGTTATGGATAGCTCATGCAAATAGAATGGAGAAGTTAAGCGTGCTTAGCTCGGAGTAGTCTAAGGATGGGTGACCTAGCGGGAAGTCAAAAAATTCGGTGTGATTTGAAAATATTCATTATGTGATAAAATCCTCAAAAATTTGAAATACAATAGTTTTTTCACATTATTTTGATTTTTATGATTTTTTAAAAAATATTGGTTTTTTTGATTTTTAATTTTTTTCGAAAAAATACAAATAGAAAACATATCAGTGGAGCACCATTTTTAATGTCAGTGGCGCATCCTATCCGTGGCGCACCTAAATTGGGTGCACCGCAGATATTATGCGTGGCACACCCCATTTAGATGCACCACGGATAGGATACATAGCCGTGGCGCATATAGGCGTGCGCCACTGATAATATATACCAGTGGCTTGATATGCGTGGCGCATCACAGGTGCGCCACTAAGCCCCAAAATGGTGCTCCACAGATAGGGTTTCTCCTAGTAGTGCCCCCTTGACTTAGGTTTTCGGGGACGATGAAGTACGCGAAGGTGCGAGACCTGAAGTGGGCCAGGGTGGCCTCACACCAGGGCGGCGCGGCCAGGGGCCAGGCCGCGCCCCCTATGTGTGAGCCCACTCCCTGGCTCCTCTCGACTCCTCGTTCTGGCTTCCGGAGTCTTTTGGTAAAATATAATTTTCTGGTATTTTTCTGGAATTTTCCTGATCTTCCGAAATATGGTGTCTTGACGGTCCTTTTCCAGCAGAATCCTGACTCCGGCAGCAATTCCTCCAACGATCAACAAACATGTAAAAATAGAGGAAACAACATAAGTATCATCTCTAAATATGAAATATATCAATGAATAACAGTAAATTATGATACAAAATAATGATGCAAAATGGACGTATCAACCCCCCCAAGCTTAGACATCGCTTGTCCCCAAGCGAAAACTAAACTCGGTAAACATGACGACAGGTTTATGGAGTGAAGTGTCGATAATCAAAATACGGACAAGAAGCATCACATTCACCAAGGCACAAGTTATAATAGGCAGCAACTTCCCTTTATATAATATAGACTTGCAATAAGTAAAGGGAATCACATATAAAGATGCACAAAGTAAACTATAATTGGTGGTGGCAAACCTTAGTTCTTGGTCAGAGAACAATAAAAAAACTATACTAGCCTTTGAATGGAGCACTTTTTTTTAAAAAAATAGAGCTAATATAGCAAAAACATATGCTCAACGAAACAAACTTTTTGCATTCATAGAAAGCTTTCAAAGATATATTCCTTTAGACAAAAGCATTGTACTAACAAAAGAAGTTAGTAAACATGATTAAACGGATCAACATATGGATGAGTGAAACATAACAACTCAAATGCTTGCTTGAGGTAGAAGGGAATAGGTTGACTCAAGATGAAAGTAAAAGACAGGCCCTTCGCAGAGGGAAGCAGGGATTAAACATGTGCTAGAGCTTTTCATTTGTAAAACAGAGGTAAAAAATTGTTTTGAGAGGGGGTTGCTTTTATCAACGACTAGCAACGGAGTTCTTGATATCTTCCATACTAAACAAGTGAGAGCGGTTCCGAGATGTTTGATTAATTGGCACATTGGTGCTCTTGTATAGCTTGGCACTCCTCCCCACCATTTTTCCTTTCTCAAACCATGGCTAACCGATTCCATTGGGTGCCGACCAACTTTCATATACCATGGAGGAGTGCTCTTTTTCTTTTCTTTTTGAGATTATAATGGTCTGACCAGCTCCCTTGCAAAATTAGTGACGAGCAGATGAAGCTGCCTAGTCGAGGGATACTTAATTTAGTATGGAAGATAACAAACCCATCCACTACGTCCTCATGAGCTAAAAACAGTGGCACAAAATGACAAGTATTTGAAGGTTTTTGAAAGGTAGCACATGAAAATTTACTTGGAATGGCTTGAAATACCATGCATAGGAATTTATAGTGGACTCTTCGGAAGTGACTTGGTTTTTAGGAGTTGGATGCACGAGAAGTATTTCCTCTCAGTACAGGTCTTTGGCTAGCAAGGCTGGGTAGCAAGCATAAGAGTTGCATGAAACAAACAAACACACATATAATAAGAACAATCATGCGAACTTCCTTGAAGGTACAACGATTTTAACTTTGAGAATAATAATGCTTATAAGCAAATCATAAGGAAAACTGAAGTGATGCAACTACAAGCACTTCTTTCTTCTTTTCTACTCAAACCTCAAAGTAATGTTGCTACTGACCAAGCTAAGTTTGCCAAAACAAACTGAATTTACTCATGCTCCCAAAGTGATACCAATACCAATCAACAATACTAATCATATAAGAAACATTGCAGACTAAAATAAAGTGTGCGGAAAGTAAATGATAAAACTTCTCATTAATATTTCATTACCGCAACTCACACCAAGGGATACATAGATAACCAACTAAGGAGGATACTTCCAAACTGCAAACTATTCTATAGGATAATTTCTCTATTCATGATATGACTCTACATGAAAAGTAAATGAGTAAAAGGTGATGATGTGATACCGCGGCACTCCCCCAAGCTTGGAACAAGCCAAGGGGATGCCAATACCGATGATGAATTACTCCTTTGGCGGTGGTGGTGAATCTTCATCGTTGTCATACTTCCAAGGCAGAGCTCCTCTGTCAAGGAAGGATGTCTTGGTCTCCAATATCCTAAAACTTGCAGCAGCACTCATTTGTTGAAATCTAGCTTCATACTCACAATTTTGGTTCTGCAAGTCGTAGAGTTGTGCTTGTAATTGGCTAGTGGTCTCATGGAGCGAAAAGATGTCCTTCCAGAGTTCCGTAGTCTCCTTCTTGTACTTGGTAACGAGCTCTTGATTAATCCTATGGATGATGTCCACCTTGCGCTCCGCCATCTTCTTGTATTTAAAAACTTCTGTTCCAGTGCTTCCATCCTAGCTTCAAGACTTCCTTCCCCCTTGGAGACTTGGACATCTTTGATCTGCAACTCTCCATCTTTGAGCAACAACTCCTTCGGATGCATCTTCAGCTCCCTCATATATGGATTAATGATATCCACAAGAGGGTTCTCCTCGGATGGACCGGACGAAGGCATTGCAACTCCAAAGCTCAGAAAAATCCCCTGACAGAAACAACTCGAAACAAAACACGACGAGAAAACGATATACAGACGTCGGGGACTCCGGGGGGTTATATAGGCAAAAATTATACACCAAAACAAAATCATAGGAGGAAACCGGGACGGAAACGAGCTCCGAGGTGTTCTCACACCAGGGCGGCGCGGCCAGAGGTGGGCCCGCGCCCCCTGTGTGTGAGGAGCACCCGGACTCCTTTTCCTGCCCGTTTTCGTCTCATGATTTTTCATATTTAGTAAAAACAGCAAAAATAATAAAGGAAGAGTTTTTCGTGAAACTTTTCTGACTAGAACTGTTACCTATTCGAAAACGAACTCTACAGGTTTCTGCAAATTGTCTTGGATAAATTCTTCCAGAGAAACTGTTTCAATAACATCAACATCTTCATTATAAGAATCTCCAGAAATATAATGTTTGAGTTTTTGCCCATTCACCACTTGTGTAGTGTCATCTTTCAATGAAGCAATCTTTATCGCACCTGAGCGGTACACTTCCACAATAACAAATGGTCCTTCCCATTTAGAGAGTAATTTTCCTGCAAAAAATCTGAGACGAGACCTGTACAAAAGAACTTTCTCACCAACATGAAACTCTCTTTTAAGAATTCTCTTATCATGCCATTGCTTGACTTTCTCTTTGAAAAGTCTGGCATTCTCATAGGCTTCATTTCTCCACTCATCTAGAGAACTCAAATCTAACAACCTTTTCTTACCGGCGAGTTTAAAATCCCTATTAAGCTCTCTCACTGCCCAAAAAGCTTTGTGTTCTAATTCTAAAGGCAAGTGACACGCTTTTCCGTAAACCATCTTATAAGGAGACATGCCCATGGGGTTCTTATAAGCAGTTCTATAAGCCCATAAAGCATCGTTTAACTTGCTAGCCCAATTTTTCCTAGATCTATTGACAGTCTTCTGCAAGATAGACTTGATCTCTCTATTTGAAAGCTCTACGTGCCCACTAGTTTGAGGATGATAAGCAAAAGCAATTCTATGATTAACATCATATCTAGCAAGAGTTTTTCTAAAACGACCGTGAATAAAATGAGAACCTCCGTCAGTCATAAGATATCTAGGCACACCAAACCTAGGAAAAATAACATCCTTAAGCATTTTTAACGAAGTCTCACCATCGGCACTCTTTGTAGGTATGGCTTCTACCCATTTAGTAACATAATCAACAGCAACAAGTATGTGGGTATAGCCTTTTGAAGGAGGAAAAGGACCCATAAAGTCAAATCCCCAACAATCAAATGGTTCAATAACAAGAGTTTAATTCATAGGCATTTCATTGCGTCTAGAAATATTACCAACTCTCTGACATTCATCACAAGATAAAACGTACCTTCTAGCATCTTTAAAGAGGGTTGGCCAATAAAAACCTGATTGTAGAACCTTTTGTGCGGTTCGATCTCCAGCATGATGTCCTCCATAAGCGCTTCCATGGCACTTCCTCAATATTTCTTGTTGCTCATATTCTGGTACGCATCTTCGCATAATACCATCAACTCCTTATTTATATAAGTGTGGGTCCAAAAGTAATGCCTCAAACATAGAAGAATTTCCTTCTTTGTTGAGCTGTAAAGGTTGGAGGCAAATACTTGGAAACATTAAAGTTAGCATAATCAGCATACCAAGGAAGGTCTCGCGAAGTTACATTTAATGCAGCCAACTGTTCATTTGGAAAAATATCATTAACAGGAATAGGATCAAAAGAAATGTTTTCCAATCTAGACAAAATGTCAGCCACAGGATTTTCAGCACCTTTCCTATCTATGATATGCAAATCAAACTCTTGTAAAAGTAACACCCATCTAATAAGCCTCGGCTTAGCATCCTTCTTAGTCATAAGATATCTAATAGCAGCGTGATCAGTATGAATCATAACCTTAGAATCAACAATGTAAGATATAAACTTATCACATGCAAAAACAATAGCAAGAAACTCTTTCTCAGTGGTAGCATAATTCTTCTGAGCAGCATCAAGAGTCTTACTAGCATAGTGAATAACATTCAACTTATTATCTACTCACTGTCCAAGGACATCACCAACAGCAAAATCACTAGCATCACACATAATTTCAAAGGGTAAATTCCAATCAGGTGGTTGAACAATAGTAGCAGTAGATAAAGCCTTCTTAAGAGTTTCAAAAGCTTCCTTACAATCATCATCAAAGACAATGGTACATCTTTTTGAAGAAGATTAGTAAGAGGCTTTGAAATCTTAGAGAAATCTTTAATAAACCTCCTATAGAAACCAGCATGACCAAGAATACTACGAATACCTTTAACATCTCTAGGACAGGGCATTTTCCCAATTGCCTCAACTTTTGCTCTGTCAACTTCAATACCTCTTTCAGAAATTTTATGTCCAAGGACAATTCCTTCATTTACCATAAAGTGGCATTTCTCCCAATTAAGAACAAGATTAGTTTCTTCACACCTCTGCAAAACTTTATCACGATTGTGCAAACAATTATCAAAAGAAGTTCCATAGACGGAGAAGTCGTCCATGAAAACCCCCACAATTTCTTCACAAAAGCCATGAAAAATAGCAGACGTGCATCTTTGAAAAGTAGCAGGAGCATTGCATAAACCAAAAGGCATGCGTCTATAAGCATAAGTTCCATAAGGACAAGTAAAAGTAGTTTTCTCTTGATCTTCCTTTCTAACAGCTGATGACCCACAAGTATAGGGGATCGCAACAGTCTTCGAGGGAAGTATTACCCAAATTTATTGATTCGACACAAGGGGAGCCAAAGAATATTTGTAAGCATTAACAGATGAGTTGTCAATTCAGCTGCACCTGGAAACAGTCTTGCTCGCAGTGGTTTATCAGTAGCAACGGTTTTATAGTGGTGACAGTAGTGAAATAGTAACAGCAGTAGTAAAATAGCAGCGGTAATAGTAACAGTAGTAAATAGTAGGAACAAATACTGTAGGCATAGGGATGGATTACGGGCGTTGCATGGATAAGATAATTCATGAAATCAATGAGACATGGGCATTGCAGATAAATAATGATAAAGCATCCTAGTACAAACAATCATAGGCATGTGTTCCGTATATAGTCGTACGTGCTCACAAGGAGAAACTTGCACGACATCTTTTGTCCTACCAGCCTGTTGCAGCAGGGCCTCAAGGGAAACTACTAGTAATTAAGGTACTCCTTTTAATAAAGTACCGGAGCAAAGCATTAACACTCGGTGAACACATGTGATCCTCACATCATAGCCATCCCCTCCGGTTATCCCAATTTCTGTCACTTTGGGGCCTCGGGTTCCGAACAACAATATGTGTATACAACTTGTAGGTAAGACCATAAACAACAACTATCATCATAGAAATAATAACATGTTCAGATCTGAAATCATGGCACTCGGGCCCAAAGTGACAAGCATTAAGCACAACAAGTTGCAACAATGTCATAGGCACTAAATAAAGATACTAGGCACTATGCCCTAACAATCTCATATCAAATTACATGAATGATCTCATCCAATCTCTACCATCCCCTCACCTACAGCGGGGGAATTACTCACACATGGATGGGGGTGTCATGGATGGTCGATGGAGGAGCGTTGGTGATGATGGTGATGAAGATCTCCTCCGAATCCCCGTCCCGGCAGGGTGCCAGAACGGAGTTTCTGGTTCCGAATCGCGGTTTCTGATGGCGGCGGCGCAGCGGAAGTCTATCTGGGAAAAATGCTCTTCCCCCGATATTATGTCGTCAGAGGGTATATGTAGGCGAGAGGGGAGGTCGAGAGGGCTGCTGGGGCCTCCTCACGCCAGGGTGGCGCGGCCAGGGCTGGGCCGCGCCACCAGTGTGTGAGGGGCCCTTAGGCCTCCTCTCCCTCCTGTCTTCTGGCTCCGTGGGACTTCTGGTGAAATAGGATTTTTAATGATTTTTCCCGAATTTTTACTAAAAGTTGATTTCTGCACAAAAACGAGACACCAAAGCAATTCTGCTGAAAACAGCGTCAGTCCATGTTAGTTGTATTCAAAACACACAAATTAGAGGAGAAACAATAGCAAAAGTGTTCGGGAAAGTAGATACATTTTGGACGTATCAACTCCCCCCAAGCTTAGCCATTTGCTTGTCCTCAAGCAATTCAGTTAACAACTGAGAGCGATAAAAGAAACTTTCACGAACACATTTGCTTCAAAGATGTATAAATACTTACTATGTGATCAAATACTCAGGCAATTCATAATAAGAAATATGCAACTACTGTCACTTCATAGTCAAGCAAGCAATGAAAGAGTGCCAATGCACTAATAATAAGTAACATGTACATAAGAAGCTACAAGATTGTGATATGCATAAATGATATGAAAGAGTGGTATCCAGCTTGCCTTTAATTGTGGAGCAAAACATAAATGCTGAGGCACCTCTGAAGTTCAAGAGAAGAGTAGAAGTAGAAATATCAAAGATACAAGCATCAAAGTTATACCACAATTAACCGTGTTCTGGGACAAGCACATTACACTAAGAATAACAGCTATGCTCTCAAAAAGTGCTTAAAGTTAGAAGATGATGACTCAACAAAAAAGTAAGAGATAGGCCCTTCGCAGAGGGAAGCAGTGATTTAACATGTGCTAGAGCTTTTCATTTGTAAAACAGAGATAAAAATTTATTTTGAGAGGTGGTTGTTCTATGTCAACGACTAGCAATGGGGACTTGCTATCTTCCATAATAAACAAGTGAGAGCGGTTCCGAGTTCTTTGAAATTTTGGCATATTGGTGCTCTTTTATAAAGCTTTGGCACTCCTCCCCACCTTTTTCCTTTCTCAAACCATGGCTAACCGATTCCATCGGGTGCCCACCAACTTTCACATTCCATGGAGGAGTGCCTGTTTTCTTTCCTTTTAGAATTAGATTATAATGGTCTGACCAGCTCCCTTGCAAAATTAATGACGAGCAGATGAAGCTGCCTAGTCGAGGGGTACTTAATTTAATATGGAAGATAGCAATTCTGACCACTACGTCCCCATGAGCTAAAAACAGTGGCACAAAATGAGAAGTAGTTGAAAGTTTTGAAAGGTAGCACATGAAAATTTACTTGGAATGGCTTACAAATACCATGCATAGGAATTTATAGTGGACTCTTTGGAAAACTTGGTTTTTGGTAATTGGATGCACGAGTAGAGCTCATACTCAGTACAAGTGAAGGCTAGCAAAAGATTGGGAAGCGACAATCGAGAGAGCAATAACTATCATAATCATGCTTGCGACAAAACAAAATTAGTATAGGCATAAAAATGATACAAAAACTCTGAGGCAGTTTAGATCATCGAGGCTTAATTGACTTTTTGTTTAGTCATATGCATGCTTGAGCATGTGCCAAGTTGATTCAAATGAAACTTTTCAGAGGTGGATACCACAATAACATACCATATTATGAATAAAACAATGCATGCAAGCGTCTACATGACATGCTACAGACTATTAGTAAATTGAAACTAATCATATGAAAGCAAGAACTACAAAGCATCCATTAGATAACATATACCTTACATGAACCGACTAAGCATGTCTACATGGATGAGTATATGTACAAAAATGAAAGCAAATAGAGTTCATACCAGCCTCTTACCACATCTCGGATTGTCATATGTCGTGATTATTGCTCTTCACTTGTGTGGCTTGAATAATATAAAGTGAATACCAAGCTCCAATGGAGTAACCGAAGACTGAACTCTGCAACAAACTTTACAAAACCGAAGAAGAACAACAAATATTTTTGGGGTTTTCGATTTTTGAAACAAGAATTAAAGGAAATAGTGAACAAAGTGAAATATTTTTGGATTTTTCAAATAGCAAACCGAAAATAGCAAGTAAAGCAAACCAAAGGTAGAAAACTAAAGAACCAAATAGAGAGAAACAACGGAAATATTTTTGGTCTTTTTGTGTTTTGGAAAGAAGAAGTAAGAACGAGAACACTAGAGAAAGCGAAACATGGATATACAAAGGACCGACAAAATATGATATGTAGATGAGTGAATCGTCGGCGTACCTCCCACCAAGCTTAGGCTTTTGGCCTAAGTGGAGATCAATTTCGGTTCTGATAGCTGCCCCAGGCTGGTGGGTCATCATAGATGTAATCATACCCCGGCTCTTGTGAAGATGAAGCTGATGGCGCATAATCATAATAAGGTTGCTCATATGGGAAATTCGTAATGTTGGAGGGCTGACCCGACTCCTCGGCGCCCTCCTCATTGTGCACAGGTGGCGGGTGCTCCTCTACATACGCATCAAGCTCAACTTCCGTAAGCGACCATCCATTCCTGCGATCAAGGTTAAACAAAAGAGATGCAGGCAAACGGACTGATCGATCAGTCTTTACTACCCTCCAGGTAGTCTTCTTGAAAAAGGTTAGCTCAAATGCTAAATTAATCAAACTAGGAGGAGAAGAAATAAACTTATGATGAATCATAGAATTAAGATCAAGTTTCTCCTCGGGGAACTGCAGATCTAGAAAATGAGGTACTACACCATGAAAAGCTAACAGGCGTGAAGCTATAAGTCCTCCATAGATTCCCCCTTTCTCACGGTTAATATCAAGACAGAAAGCTATTAAGGCACCCAAATGGTAAGTCCTATCATGCCTCAAAGCAGCAGCAATAAAAGCTAGACCATGGAGAGATAATTTACTTGCAGATTTCCTAGCAAGAACACATTTGGTAATGAAGAAGGCAAAATATTGAATGGCTAGAAAATGAATATTTCGAGTTTTACCACTCTCTCCTGTGAAGCTTCTTCCTTGACAAATCTCCTCGTATAGTTCCAACAATGGCCTAGGTTGTCCCGTTATCTTCTCAAGCGATCCCCACTGTGGTACTCTAATAGCTGTACAGAAAACATCCAGAGGCAAGTCCACAGATTTGTTATAAATTTTATAATGAACCATGGGGTTAGAAGTGGACCAACTAAATATGAAATCCTGCACCACATACATTGTTAATTTAACATATTGGGGAGGTTCACCCTCAACAAAATGTTCTAATCCTGCATTAGAGAGTAAGGTTTGAAAATCCTGCATAATTCCGGCAGCATTCATGAACTCTGAGCATGGATAGTGTGAGGGGAAGACCTTCTCTTCACGGTGAACTTTCATAACTTCATGCACTTCTAGTTCATGTTGAGAGAGTTGATAAGCATTCTCCTCCATTTCTAATTTTTTTAACAAACCTCATAAAATATGATTTTGAGACAAGCAAATGTAGGAAACTACTATAGTGGGTTACTAGAGAGCTATCATGCATCAAAATAACAATTCTAAGCAATAGAACAAGCATGCATACTCATTTATACTATCACCTACAAAGCTAAAATACTCAAGAAATACTCGACCAAAAGAAATTCTACTTGGACAAGCGGAGGAATCACATACCAGAGAACAAATGCTTCAAATTTCAGCAGAAATGTTGGGCTGAGCAAGGAGATCGAAAAATCGAGGTGAAGAATAGCAAGAACTCGGGCTTGAGCAAATGGGGCGGTGTTTTTCGGGAGAGAGAAAGAGCAAGGAAAGAAGAGATAAGTGAGGGGCCAGGTGGGGCCCTCTCACACCTGGGTGGCGCGGCCAGGGCTGGGCCGCGCCACCTATGTGTGAGGTGGCATGGCAGCCCCTCCTGGTGCCTCCCAGGTGTCTCTCTGCCCCATTTTTGACATAAAAATTTATAAAGAATTTTCTGGAATTTTTCGAGAAACTTTATCTTCGAGGATTTTTCAGGAATTGGCATATCGATAAAAAATCAGAAAAACGAGAATAAAATGATTTCAAGCAAATCAAAACCAAGCATGCAGCAGCTCTGAGATACTCTCAATCATGTAACTAAACTGAAGGAATAAAATTGATGAAAGTAAATACAAGTGAGGTGGAGTGGATGCGGTGAAAACGAAATTTTGTTCATATAAAATCACTTTGTTAACAAGGTTGATCAAGTCTTGTTCCCAAACTAACTTTATATGAGGCAAAACTTTGCACTTCACTAGAATGCTTATGCTACCTCAACTTTGATAGGTATAGTCCCAACCATAACAATTTGATATTCTTCCTTGGGCTTTCGCTCTGAACAAATAATTTGACCAACTTTGATGGTCTCAACATACTTGATTGAACTTAGAGCATTCTTCCTATCAATCTTCTTGGGAAAATAAACCGTATACTCTTTGTCATTAACATTAAAAGTGACTTTTCCTTGATTGCAATTAATAACAGCACCTGCAGTATTTAGAAAAGGTCTTCCAAGAATAATAGACATATTATCATCTTCAGGCATTTCCAACACAACAAAATCAGTTAATATTAGACAACTGGTAGCAACTTGAACAGGAACATTTTCACATATACCAATAGGAATAGTTGTAGACTTATCAGCCATCTGTAAAGATATATCAGTTGATACCAATTTTTCTAAATCAAGTCTCTTATAAAGAGAAAAAGGCATGACACTAACTCCAGCTCCCAAATCACATAAAGCAGTTCTAACATAGTTATTTTTAATGGAGCAAGGAATAGTAGGTATACCTGGATCTCCAAGCTTCTCTGGAACTTTACCATCAAAAGAATAATTAGCAAGTAAAGTGGAAATTTCCTCACTAGGAATTTTCCTTTTGTTAGTGACAATATCTTTCATGTACTTTGCATAAGGAGGCATTCTAATAGCATCAGTCAAAGGAATTTGCAAAAATAAAGGTCTCATCCATTCACAAGACCTGTTGTAGTGTTCTTCTTCCTTGGACTTGTGTTTCTTACCAGGAAAAGGCATTGGTTTCTGTACCCAAGGTTCTCTCTCTTTACCATGCTTGTTGGCAATGAAGTCTTCTTTGGTATACTTTGCATTTTTAACAATCTTTTCTGGTTCCTCTTCAACTTCTTCTTTATCGAAAGCATCTCCTGGTTCAGTTTCAGCATCAGAAATAGAAACACTGTTAGGATCTTTACCTGTATCAGAGGATTCTGCAGTTGTTTTATGCTTCTTCTTCTTCTTCTTGGAAGGAATATCTTCATTTGAAGTGCGTTGAGAATCTTGCTCAACCCTCTTAGGATGTCCTTCAGGATATAATGGATCTTGAGTAGTAGCGCCACTTCTTGTGCGTATTTCATATGCTTGCTTCTCTCTTGCAGCATTAACTAGCAAGTCTTTTTGCACCTTGGTAAGCTGATCAATTTGTGTTTGAACCATTTGAAAATGTTTAACAAGTATCTTCACATCATTAGCGGTTCTCTCCACAATATCCTGGAACTTGTTAATAGCTCTAGAATTTTCCAATAAATGATTATGCACCATTCTATTAAAATTTTCTTGCTTAATAATAAAATTATCAAATTCATCTAAGCATTGATCAGGAGGTTTAGTATAAGGAATATCTCTTTCATCAAAGCGTTGGAGAGAGTGTACCTCAATAGTTGATGAGTGAGGGATTTGCTTACATAATTCTTCTATAGGAGGTAAATTCTTCACATCTTCGGCCTTAATACCTTTCCCCTTAAGAGATTTCTTAGCCTCTTTCATAACTTCATCATTTAATTCAATCATCCCTCTCTTCTTCGGCGTAGGCTCGGTAGGAGGCGCAGGGTTTGGTGCTGGTGTTGGCTCAGCTAGAGTCCAATCATCATGATTCCGGCTTATTTTAGCCATTAATTCTTCAGCATCAGCCGGAGTTCTTTCCCTGAAAACACAACCAGCACAACTATCCAAATATGACTTAGATTCATCCGTTAGTCCATTATAAAATATATCAAGGAGTTCATTTTTAGGCAATGGTTCTTTAGGCAAAGCTCTAATTAAAGAACAAAACCTTGTCCAAGATTCAGGCAATATCTCTCCTTTCCCATGTTCAAAATCAAAGATTTTCTGCACAGCAGCATGTTGAGCACTAGCAGGAAAATATTTCTGAAATAAAGCATTAACCAAAGCAATAGGACTAGTAAGAGATCCAGGAGACAAGCTATTAAACCAATTTTTAGCTGCATCTTTCAACGAGAAAGGAAAAAATCTTAGCAACAAAGTAAGTGCGGAGCTTAATATCATCAGAAAACAAATTACTCAAAATAGAAAGCTCATTCATGTGCCCCATAGCACTCTCATCTTTAGTGCCACAAAAGGGAGTTTTCTCAACAATAGATATGTAAGATAAATCCAAAGAGAAATCATAATCCTTGTCTCTAATATTTATGGGAGAAGCGGCAAACTTAGGATCAGGAGACAAATTATATCTAACAGAACGCCTTGCAAGAAGTTCTTTAACATTACCAGCATTACGAGCAGCATGTGCTTCAGCAATAAAATCATCATTAAGCTCAATATAAGCATCGTCATCATAATCATCACTAGGACATTCCCTAGACTCAGGTGAACTAACAGGTGTAACAGTGGTGTTTCCCAACTTAGCTCTAGCAATAGTAGCATCTAAAAAGGAACCTACTGAACCAGTCTCTTCAAGCACAGTAGAAGCATCATCTAAATTATCAGTGGCATTTTCAATGCCTGCAGAAGTAATAGCAGTAGCGTGTGGGTGTGGTGGTGTAAGTAACTTACTCATAACAGACGGTGAATCAAGAGCAGCAGAGGTGTTGAGAGTCATACCTCTTCTTGTAGTGGATGGCAATATAGGAACTTTCCCATCACGAGGTTTACCCATGATGAAAAGGATTGCAGCGAATAATATGAATACCAAGTGAACTTACAAATAAAGCTATGCTCCCCGGCAATGGCGCCAGAAAATAGTCTTGATAACCCACAAGTATAGGGGATCGCAACAGTCTTTGAGGGAAGTATTACCCAAATTTATTGATTCGACACAAGGGGAGCCAAAGAATATATGTAAGCCTTAACAGATGAGTTGTCAATTCAGCTGCACCTGGAAACAGTCTTGCTCATAGTGGTTTATTAGTAGCAATGGTTTTATAGTGGTGACAGTAGTGAAATAGTAACAGCAGTAGTAAAATAGCAGCGGTAATAGTAATAGTAGTAAACAGTAGGAACAAATACTGTAGGCATAGGGATGGATTACGGGCGTTGCATGGATAAGATAATTCATGAAATCAATGAGACATGGGCATTGCAGATAAATAATGATAAAGCATCCTAGTACAAACAATCATAGGCATGTGTTCCGTATATAGTCGTACGTGCTCACAAGGAGAAACTTGCACGACATCTTTTGTCCTACCAGCCTGTTGCAGCAGGGCCTCAAGGGAAACTACTGGTAATTAAGGTACTCCTTTTAATAAAGTACCGGAGCAAAGCATTAGCACTCGGTGAACACATGTGATCCTCTCATCATAGCTATCCCCTCCGGTTATCCCAATTTCTGTCACTTTGGGGCCTCGGGTTCCGGACAACAATATGTGTATACAACTTGTAGGTAAGACCATAAACAACAAGTATCATCATAGAAATAATAACATGTTCAGATCTGAAATCATGGCACTCGGGCCCAAAGTGACAAGCATTAAGCACAACAAGTTGCAACAATGTCATAGGCACTAAATAAAGATACTAGGCACTATGCCCTAACAATCTCATATCAAATTACATGAATGATCTCATCCAATCCCTACCATCCCCTCACCTACAGCGGGGGAATTACTCACACATGGATGGGGGAGTCATGGATGGTCGATGGTGGAGCGTCGGTGATGATGGTGATGAAGATCTCCTCCGAATCCCCGTCCCGGCAGGGTGCCAGAACAGAGTTTCTGGTTCCGAATCGCGGTTTCTGATGGCGGCGGCGCAGCGGAAGTCTATCTGGGAAAAACACCCTCCCCCCGATATTATGTCGTCAGAGGGTATATGTAGGCGAGAGGGGAGGTCGAGAAGGCTGCTGGGGCCTCCTCACGCCAGGGTGGCGCGGCCAGGGCTGGGCCGCGCCACCAGTGTGTGAGGGGCCCTCAGGCCTCTTCTCCCTCCTGTCTTCTGGCTCCGTGGGTCTTCTGGTGAAATATGATTTTTAATGATTTTCCTGAATTTTTACTGAAAGTTGATTTCTGCACAAAAACGAGACACCAGAGCAATTCTGCTGAAAACATCGTCAGTCCGTGTTAGTTGTATTCAAAACACACAAATTAGGGGAGAAACAATAGCAAAAGTGTTTGGGAAAGTAGATACGTTTTGGACGTATCAACAGCAATCTGAGAGAAACTGGAATAACCATCAAGAAAACAAAAGTGCGACTTCTTAGACAACCTTTCTAACATCTGATATATAAACGGTAAAGGATAATGATCTTTCTTAGTAACCTTGTTAACTTTTCTATAATCAATGCACATCCTATAACCAACTACTACCCTTTGAGGAATAAGCTCGTTATTCTCATTAGGCGCAACAGTCATACCTCCTTTCTTAGGAACGCAATGAACAGGACTAACCCATTGACTATCAGCAATAGGATAAATAATACCAGCATCAAGGAGCTTTAATACCTCATTTCTTACCACATCCTTTATCTTGGGAATTAGGCGGCGTTGATGCTCCACAACTGGCTTCACGTCTTTCTCCATGTTAATAGCATGCTGACATAAAGTGGGACAAATCCCTTTTAAACCATGAAGAGTATATCCCATAGCTCCTCGGTGTTTCCTCAATATCTCCAATAATCTTTCTTCTTCCTTTCCTGAAAGCTTAGAACTAATAATAACAGGATAAATTTTCTTATCATCTATATAAGCATATTTAAGATCATCAGGTAAAGGTTTTAATTCAAAAACAGGATCTTCCTTAGGTGGCAAAGTGGTACCAAGATCCTCCACAGGTAAATTGTGCTTGATTAATGGTTGTTGACGAAGGAAAATATCGTCAATCTCTTCTCTTTCCTTACTGAAAACATCGCTCTCATGATCTTCCATGAATTGCTGCAAAGCATTATTAGGAGCAAGAGCAATAGAAGCAAGTTGTTTGATACGTCTCAAACGTATCTATAATTTTTGAAGCTCCATGCTTGTTTTTACACCATTTGCCTTGTGTTTCGTTACACTTCGTGGCGTTTTTATGCGATTTTCGGAACTAACCTATTGACAAGATGCCATAGTGCCAGTTCCCTGTTTTCTGCTATTTTTGTGTTTCAGAAAAGCTACACAGGAAATATTCTCGGAATTGGACGAAACAAGTTCCAGAAGTCTTATTTTTCCCGGAAGCTTCCCGAAGACCGAAAGAGAGCCGAAGGTGGGCCAGAGGCCGCCCTCACACATAGGGGGCGTGGCCCAGCCCCTAGCCACGCCCACCTGGTGTGAGGAGCCCCTGGTTGCCTCCTAACGACGCCCCTTCGCCTATATAAAGCCTCGGGACGGAAAACCCTAGGGGAGTCGGCAATTTTCCAGAAAGAGTTCCGCAGCTCCGCCGCTGCCGTCGACAAATTTCGGGGGATAAAATTCTCTGTTCCGGCACCCTGCCGGGATGGGGAAGTGCCCCCGGAGCCATCTCTATCGACCTCACCGCCATCTCCATCAACCTTGCTGTCTCCTATGATGAGGAGGGAGTAGTTCTCCCCCGGGGCTGAGGGCTCTACCGGTAGCTATGTGGTTCACCTCTCTCTCCCATGATGTGATCTTTATGTGATCGTGAGCTTTGTATCATGTTGAATAAGTAGATGTTACTCTTCTTCATTATGTGTACTCTAGTGTGTTATTAAAGTAATCTATTCCTCCTGCCATGGTGTAACGGTGACAGTGCGTGCATCATGGTGGTACTTGGTCTAGCCTACGATTGTGATCTCTTATGGATTATGAGAATAATTATTACTATGATAGTATTGAAGTGATCTATTCCTCCTTTCATGGTGTAATGTTGACAGTGTGTGCACCATGTTAGTACTTGGTCTAAGTTGCAATAATATCTATCTTGAGTTGTGATTTGATTTGGATATCTCTATGAGTGGTGTTTGTCAAGTACTTGATGAACTTTGAGGAGTGCTTCGTAGCCCTATGCAATGATTAGTGTTATTCAATAGGAAAGTAATTCAAAGTAGCATGGTGAAGAGAAGTTATTTATTTGTTCAATTATGTTATATTTGTTGGGAGTGTGTCCACTAGAGAAAGTATGATCCCTAGGCCTTGTTTCCAAGCATTGCACACCGTTTACTTCCTGTTTTGTTACATGTTTGCTCGCAGCGATACTTATTTCATATCACAGTTACTACTTATAATCATCACTACCGCTTGTATTTCACTATCTCTTCGCCGAACTAGTGCACCTATACATCTGAGAAGTGTATTGGGTGTGTTGGGGACACAAGAGACTTTCTATATCGTAATTCCAGGGTTGTTTGAGAGGGATAGCTTTTACCTCTTCCTTCCTGAGTTCGATAAACCTTGGGTGATCCACTTAAGGGAAACTTGCTGCTGCTCTACAAACCTTTGCACTTGGAGGCCCAACACTGTCTACAAGAACAGACGCGTGCGTAGACATCATTGTTCCACTCGAAAATTTTCATTAGGCATGTTATTTTCATAACAAGTCTTAGCAAACTTGGAAAAATTAAACTCATAAGACTCTCCATTAAACTTAGTGAAAATTTTCTCCTTCTTACAGTCTATCACGACGCCACAAGTATTCAAAAAGGGTCTACCAAAAATAATAGGACAAGTTTTACTAGCCTCCTTACCAAGTACTAGAAAATCAGTGGGGTATTTAGTCTTACCGCATAGGACTTCCACATCTCGAACAATACCAAGAGGCCAAACAGTCTCCCTGTTAGCAAGCTGAACAACCACATCAATATATTCAAGTTCACAAGCGCAATCTCATGCATAATTTCTTTGTAAAGCTCTAAGGGAATGGCACTTGCACTAGCACCAATATCACATAAACCATAATAGCAATGATCTCCAATCCTGACAGAAATAAAAGGAACACTTGTGTCGATGGATTTCATGTCGCAAGAACACAGGGTACCACGCGACGGACCCAAAGATTCGAACGCAGGGGGCTGAACGTGGGAGATCTTGGATTGCAACGAAACACGGTGATGGAAGCCACGAGTGTCGAACATGCTACGCACTGCAGAGAGGGAGACGCCGAGCTTTACCCAGGCTCAGGGCCCTCGTGGTGAGGTAAAACCCCTACTTCCTGCCTTCTTGTATTGCAACGCGACACCTCGCGAGGAGTACAAGGTCTTGGTTAGAAAGCGCTAGTTGGCCAGAGGTTGAAGAACCTGCGTGCCCAACTAGCAGCCTGAAGAAGATGAAGATCCGATCCCCTCTAAGGGGTGGCCTCCCCCTCCTTTTATAGCGCCAAGGTCCTCCTTCCCCTTATCTTCTTGGGGAAGGGGTTGCCACACACGGCCAAGGAGGGAAGACAGCTGTAGACTCTATTCTTCTGTGGACGTAGTCTTCGCAGGGTAGTGGCGCCGGTCCACAGGAGTGGGTGGAGGAAGCTGACGTCTTCCTCTGGCGCCCTGCACCGTCCACGCTATTTTTAGGGGGGTGGCCAACAACCACTGTGCCGCTTTAGGCAGGCACAGCGAAAGTTGGTCTCCTCCCTGTCGTGGGTAGCGTGGGCGGTGCGCGGTCTTCTGCCCTTTATCTTCTTGCTCTGCACGCAAACGTGCTGAGCTGACGTGGGCGTGCTTCCTCTCCTCACCAGCAGGGGCTCGTGAGGAGGTCTTCTGGTCCTTAGCAGTTTTGGTCGTCGTTCTCCTCACGAGGCGCCTCCTCGTGAGGGTCTTCTCCGTAGCTTGGATCGTCGTCCTTCCCCTGGGCTGAAGATGGGCCGATGACGGGGCCCAGGAGCAGGTGGACCGGGATACCCCGGTATCCAGAACACCGACAGTAGCCCCCGGGAGCCCGGCCCGCGAACGCGCCCCCTTGAGGAAGCAAAGGGCCGGGGGCCCCCGAAGCTGCTGGGCCCTCCAACAGCACGTGCCAACTGCGCGGTTAGAGGACCATGTGAAGAGGCAGAGGCTGCAGACACGTGGCGCGGCCGCAGCTGGCGAGACGAAGCGGCGGGCGACGCTGTAGTCTCCGAGGCGTCAACCCATCATAATGATGCGTCGCTTGACTGCGGAGCGCTGCGCCAACGCTTCGATTCCCGCGCAGGGATTTGACGCATTGACGCCGAACGCCCCCCTTAAATAGATCCTCCTCGTGTCCTCCGGCACCTCACCTCCTTCCTCCAGTGCCACTTCTGCTTCTGTGCCCCCGAGCTCATGGATCCTTCCAACTCCGCCACCGCCGCTGGATCGAGCTCTAGAGCGAAACGCCGCAGACGCCCGCCGGGCAGTGGAAATAAGGCGAAGATCCCAGCCCAGTGGACGCCCGACGCCGGCGGCCCCCTCCGCATTGGCGCGCCAAGGCAGGGCGAGGCGATCCGCGCTGCCTCGGGGACCTCCGGCGCCCTGGCCCTCAGGGGCCCCGCGCGTGGAGGCGCTCTGAATTCGCCGTCGCCGCTGGCGGCAGCTGTCGATGGATTTCGTGTCGCAAGAACACGGGGTACCACGCGACGGACCCAAGGATTCGAACGCAGGGGGCTGAACGTGTGAGATCTTAGATCGCAACGAAACACGGTGACGGAAGCCTCGATTGTCGAACGCGCAACGCACTGCAGAGAGGGAGACCGAGCTTTACCCAGGTTCAGGGCCCTCATGGTGAGGTAAAACCCCTACTTCATGCCTTCTTGTATTTCAACGCGACACCTCGCGAGGAGTACAAGGCCTTGGTTACAAAGCTCTAGCTGGCCAGAGGCTGAAGAACCTGCGTGCCCAGCTAGCAGCCTGAAGAAGATGAAGATTCGATCCCCTCTAAGGGGTGGCCTCCCCCTCCTTTTATAGCGCCAAGGTCCTCCTTCCCCTTATCTTCCTGGGGAAGGGGTTGCCACACACGGCCAAGGAGGGAGGACAGCTGTAGACTACACTCTTCTGTAGACTTGGTCTTCATAGGGTAGCGGCGCCGGTCCACAGGAGTGGGTGGAGGAAGCTGACGTCCTCCTCTGGCGCCCTGCACCGTCCATGCTATTTTTAGGGGGGTGGCCAACTACCACTGTACCGCTTTGGGCAGGCACAGAGAAAGCTGGTCTCCTCCCTGTCGGGGGTAGCGTGGGCAGTACGCGGTCTTCTGCCCGTTATCTTCTTGCTCTGCACGCAAACGTGCCGAGCCGACGAGGGCGTGTGTCCTCTCCTCACCAGCGGGGGCTCGTGAGGAGGTCTTCTGGTTCTTAGCAGTTTCTGTCGTCGTTCTCCTCACGAGGCGCCTCCTCGTGAGGGTCTTCTCCGTAGCTTGGGTCGTTGATTCTCCCCTGGGCTGAAGATGGGCCGATGACAGGGCCCAGGAGCAGGTGAACCGGGATACCCCGGTATTCAGAACACCGACAGTAGCCCCGGGAGCCCGGCCCACAACGCGCCCTCTTGAGGAAGCGAAGGGTCGGGGGCCCCCGAAGCTGCTGGGCCCTCCAACGGCACGCGTCAACCGTGCGGTCAGAGGACCATGTGAAGAAGCAGAGACTCTGGACGCGTGGCGCGGCCGCAGCTGGCGAGACGAGACGGCGGGCGACGCTACGGTCCCCGAGGCGTCAACCCGTCATAATGATGCATCGCTTGACTGCAGAACGCCGCACCGACGCTTCAATTCCCGCGCAGGGATTTGACGCATCGACGCCAGACGCCCCCCTTAAATAGGTCCTCCTCGAGACCTCCGGCACTTCACCTCCGTCCTCCAGTGCCATTCCTGCTTCCACTCCCCTGAACTCATGGATCCCTCCAACTCCTCCGCCGCCGCCGGATCGAGCTCTGGGGCGAAGCGCCGCGGACGCCCCCTGGGCAGCGGGAAGAAGGCGAAGATCCCCGCCCAGTGGACGCCCGGCGCCGGCGGCCCCCTCCGCATTGGCGCGCCGCGGCCGGGCGAGGCGAGCCGCGCCGCTGCGGGGACCTCTGGCGCCCTGACCCTCAGGGGCCCCGCGCGTGGAGGCGCCCTGAATTCGCCGTCGCCGCTGGCGGCGGCGCCTACTCCCCGCGCCTCGGGGAGCATCGGTCGGGCCCTCCGGGAGGTGGAGGCCGCCCTGGGCCCCCCTCCCCTGCTGCAGATCTTCCGGCCCCGCCGGTGAACGGAGTGGTCGCCACTCCGCGCCACCTGGCGGCGGTGATGCTGGGACCCCTCGTCGCCCCGGGGTCCCGCTTCTGGAGCTCCTCGTCGTCGTCGACGCCCCGGGCTTCAACTCCCTCCGGTTGTCCGGCGCCATCCGGAGGGTGATTTATGCCCCCGGCACGGCCGCCGGGGAGATTGCCCTAGGGGAGCAAAGCAGGCCAGACCTCTTCTGGCCTGTGGACATCCTCCTCGGGGACGGCGGCAACGCCGTCCTCGCCGGCCGCTGGAGGGCATTCGCCCTCGGCCATCGTCTCCGCGTCGGCGACCACCTCGTCTTCCGCTTCAAGCTGGGGACGCTGGAGGCTACGGTGCGGATCTTCACCGCCGGCGGTGTCCGCCGCACCTACCCCCAGCCCGCGGCGCAGTGAAGAGGAGGCCCCGGCGTGGTAGTCTTCTGGGGAGGGGAGCTAGTCTCCTCCCCTCTTTTGATGTGTAGTCCTTGCCGGCGGGGAATGCCCCGCCGTGCCTTGCTCCTTCCCCCTCTGGGGGTACTTTTAATGAAATCCGCTTGTTAGCCGCCTTGCTGTTCTTCATTGTCCTGGTCATTCGCTTGCTCGAGAGCCCTTGTGAGCTGTTGGCATCGACGGGAAGCCTCCCTCTGCCTCAGAGCTCGAGATGGGGTCGGCGTCGATGACACATTAGACGATTCCTGAGACAAGGAGTTGAAGAAAGAGTTGGAAAAGAAAAAACCCCAAATCCTCGAAAACGGAAAAACAAGTCGGTAAAACAAACAAAAAAAGAAGGCGAATAAGATGCCCCTGTGACCGGCACAGGGACCTTCTCCGTCGTGGAGGAGCGCGGCACTATCTGTGCCAGCAGCTAAGAGCAAATTGCCGCGCGTGGCGATTCACGGGGCCTTCCTCATTGTTGAGGGAAGCTGGACCCTCACGGACGTGAAAACATCGACGCTTAAGAGAGTCCAGAGACCGTCGACACCCCACAAGGATTGCTCATGAGGTGAAGGGCCTGGCGCGGACCTCCGGATCTGCGTCTCCTTCGCAAGATGATCGGAGCGGCCTTGGTCTTCAATAATCCTGCCACGTTAGGCCTTCCTCGGCAGAGGGAATCTTCCTGCGGATGCTGGGGCATCGACGTGTCCTTGCTTCCTCGTGAGGATTGCTCACAAGGGGTAGGTCCTTAACGGGTGCCTCGGGCACACCTTGGACTTTCCTCGAAGATTTTTTATTTTCTAGCGTACTTCGCGAGGAACTAAGCACCATGGGCATCTAGAGGTGATCGTTAACAGGGCCGTCGCCCCCGACCAGAGCTCGCTCCCTTCGGGTTTTTCGGGCTTGCTGTTTTCCGGGCGAAGGCCCCAACATAGACACCGTGCCTAGCCCCCTTCCGCGTGGAGTACAACAGAAAATAAATGGACTTCATGCCATTTTGATGTCCTGCCGAAGCAGAGGCGCTATATTGCGCATTAACTTAATATCAGTGCTTGAGAGCGGATTGAGCTGATACAAGTGCCGTGAAAACGGTCTTTTTCTCCTCATGAGGAACCTAAGGGTAGAACTTTCGCAGATGAGCTATGTTCCACGGGTTCCCCACCGGCACGCCTTCTGCGGTTTCCAGCCGCGCCGAGCCTGGCCTGGCGATGTGCGTCACCTTGAAGGGTCCTTCCCACATTGGAGACAGCTTGTGCAGGCCCTCGTGAGAGAGTATTCTCCTCAGCACCAGGTCGCCGACCTCCAGAGTCCTTGCTCGAACATGGCGGCTATGGTAGCGGCGTAGTCCTTGCTGGTACCTCGCGGCGCGGAGCGCGGCTTGGCACCGAGCTTCTTCGAGCAGGAGGAGGCGATCCTTGATGAGGTCTTCTTGGCGAATTTCGTCGAAAGCAAGCACCCTTGGCGACCCGAACTTGATGTCGGTGGGAAGAACAGCCTCCGCCCCATAGACCAGGAAGAAAGGGGTTTCTCCAGTGGGTTTGGTGGCGGTAGTCCTGATGGACCACAAGATGGATTGGAGGTTGTCTAACCATTTTTTGCCGCAGGCTTCGAGCTTGGCGTTGAAGCTTTTCGTCTTGAGCCCTTTGAGCACTTCAGCGTTGGCGTGCTCGGCTTGGCCATTGCTCCTGGGGTAGGCGACGGACGCGAAACAGATCTTGACGCCGGTCGATGCGCAGTATTCCCGGAACAGTCCGCTGGTGAACTGGCTGCCATTGTCAGTGATGATGCGGTTAGGCACT
This sequence comes from Dactylis glomerata, assembly GCA_007115705.1. Classification (NCBI taxonomy): domain Eukaryota; kingdom Viridiplantae; phylum Streptophyta; class Magnoliopsida; order Poales; family Poaceae; genus Dactylis; species Dactylis glomerata. The sequence goes on from QXEO01000546.1 coordinate 5,302,778, forward strand.
CCAAAGCGACAGACCAGCCCACGGATGAACTTGACTGCAGACCTCGCCGGGATTGTGCACACCGGTTCCACTTCCACCCACTTGGTGAACTTGTCGATGGCGACGTAGAGGTAGCGATAGCCCCCTTGCGCTCTGGGAAATGGACCGAGGATGTCCAGCCCCCAAACTGCAAAGGGCCAAGTGAGTGGGATGGTTCGCAGCTCTTGCGCCGGCTGATGTATCTGCTTGGCATGGAATTGGCACGCCTCGCACCTCTTGACCATCTCCGCCGCATCTCCGAGCGCCGAAGGCCAGTAGAACCCGCTTCGGTATGCCTTTGTGGCTAGAGTTGCAGCAGAAGCATGATGGCCACACTCGCCGGCGTGGATGTCCCTGAGAAGCTCTTGGCCTTGGTGAGTAGATATGCACTTCAGAGCGACGCCGTTTGGGCGACGCCGGTACAAGTCACCGTCCTTGATGCAGTAGCCCGAAGCTTGCCGCACAACCCTCTCGGCCTCCTCTTCATCCTCGGGAAGCCTGCTGCTGGTGAGGTAGGCCTTGAGCTCGATGATCCAATCCACTCCCTCCTGCCATGCCAATGCCAGAAGGACACGGTCACCCGAACGAGGCCCGCAATCCGGAGCCCCCTGCTCCGGCGGTGGCGGCAAAGCAGAAGGAGGAGGTGATTCGGATGTCGACGGAGAAGCGGACGGTTTGCAGAGACGCTCCTCAAAGACGCCGGCAGGCTGTGCCAGGCGATGAGAGGCGCGCTTGGCGATCTCGTTGGCTTCCACATTTTCTCCTCTCGGGATGTGCTTCAGCTCCAAGCCTTGGAAGCGCTTTTCCATCTTTCGATGCTCCTCGAGGTAGGCCGCCATGTGCTAATCCTTTGGAGTGTAGCTCTTGTTCAAGAATTTCACAACCAGCTGTGAATCTCCCTTGATGATGAGGCGCTTGATGCCCAAAGCGTTCGCCGCCCTTAAGCCGGCGAGTAGTCCTTCGTATTCCGCGATGTTGTTGGAGACCTTGCTCTCAGGCTTGAAGCAGAGCTGCATAGCGTAGAAAAGCTTGTCTCCCGAGGGAGAGCTTAGGACAGCACCGGCTCCCGCGCCGGGGAGGTTAAGGCGCCGTCGAAGTGCATGACCCAGAGGCCTGGGGCCTCCTCTCCAGGGAGAGTTGACTCCACCTCTGGAGGCTCGTCGACGAACAGATCAGTCCATTCTGCAGTGAACTCGGCCAAAGCCTTGCTCTTGATTACCTTTGTAGTTTCAAAGGAGATCTCGAAAGGCTGGAGCTCCACGGCCCATTCAGCCACCCGCCCGGTGACATTGGGGTTGCGTAGAATGGTTTCCAGGGGACGATCGGTTACCACCTTAATCGGGTGACCCTGGAAGTAGTGGCGTAGCTTCCGCGAAGCGATGAGCAAGGTGTAGCGTTCCCGCGCGTCGCGCAGTACCGTGCTAATGAAGTACACAGGCTTTTGCACCTTGACGACACCCTCGGAAGGCTCCTCCTCGGGAGGCTTTTGAGCGTTGCTCTGTGAGAGCGGCTCGGTCGGCGAAGATGCCGCGGGCGGCTCCTCTCGAGGGTCGGGAGGTGAAGCAGCCTCTTCCTCGCGAGGAGCCCCCGAGCTCGGAGGAGTGACCTCCTCCTTGGCGATCACCTTGGCGTCCCGCTCCGCGACGAGAATAGCGCTTGCAGTCCTCGGAGTTGCCGCGATGTAGAGTAGCAGAGGCTCGCGGAGGTTGGGGCAACCATGATCGGTGGGCTCGTGAGGTACCTTTTCAACTCGGCGAAGGCCTTGTCGGCTTCCGGAGTCCACTCGAACTTCCCGGTGCGCTTCATGAGCTTGAAGAAGGGCAAAGCTTTCTCCCCGCTCCTCGCGATGAAGCATCCCAGGGCTGCCATGCACCCCGCGAGGCGTTGCATTTCCTTGAGATTGCGCGGAGGACGCATTTCTTCGATGGCCTTGACCTTGTCAGGGTTCGCCTCTATCCCGCGATGAGACACGAGGAACCCCAACAGTTTTCCCGACGGTACGCCGAAGGCGCACTTGGCGGGGTTGAGCTTGATGTTTACCTTTCTCAGGTTGACGAATGTTTCCTCCAGATCTTCGATGAAGGTGCGACCCTCGCGAGTCTTGACGACGATGTCATCGACGTAGGCTTCTGCATTCCTTCCCATCTGAGCCCCCAGGGCCTTACGCATGAGCCTTTGGAAGGTGGCTCCTGCGTTCTTCAGGCCGAAGGGCATGCAGACGTAGCAGTACACCCGATAGGGCGTGATGAAGGTGGTTTTCTCCTCGTCCTCCTTTGCCATCTTGATCTGATGATAACCGGAGAAAGCATCCAAGAAGCAAAGGAGGTCACAGCCGGCGGTGGAGTCGACGATTTGATCTATCCTCGGGAGAGGATAAGGATCCTTGGGACAGGCCTTGTTGAGACTTGTGAAGTCCACGCAGAGGCGCCCACTGCCGTTAGCCTTTGGGATGACCACCGGATTAGCAATCCAGGTGGGGTGGGCCACCTCGCATATTAACTTGGCCTTCTTCAGCTTCTCTATTTCCTTGACGATGAAGTCTTGCTTCTCTTGCGCTTGCTTCCTGGTCTTCTGCTTCACGGGGTGTGCCTGAGGGCACACAGCTAGGTGGTGCTCAATCACCTCCCTGGGGACACCGGGCATATCTGACGGAGTCCAAGCGAACATGTCAGAATTTGCCCGCAGGAAGGTGATGAGTGCGCTTTCCTATTTAGGGGAAAGCCCTGCCCCGATGGTGACGAAGTTGTCGCAGCCCCCAGCCTGAAGCGGGACCTTCTTGGTTGCCGAGCGCTCCTGGGTAAACTGGGGCCTCCTGCCTAAGGGTACCGCAGCTTCCCCAATGCTCATGTCCAGCATTGGATGGACCAGGTCCTCGCTTGGAGTAGGCAATGCAGAGGCGGCGAACTTCTTCCCTGTCGAACCCAGAGGGTGGGGCTCGAGAGAGGCCTTCTTCGCTGCAGCCCGCTCTTGGGATACGAGCTGCTTCTTCCTCGTGAGGTCGTGTCGGGGGGATGACCCCCGGTAGGGTCAAGAGACTAGAAAGACACAAGGTCTATGGTTGACTTTATGCCGGGTTATCAAGGAAGGGCCTGGCCGGAATATAAGAGCATCGGCCAGGCCGGCATATGTGTGTATCCCGGCTGATACTTGGATATGCCGGTATAGCCGGAATACTTATAAAAGTGTGCCGGCGTATACTTAGATATGCCGGCCTAACCATTTGGTGTGTTGTGCAGGAGCAGGGGAGGCCGGATTACCCGACCCTCGTAGGTCGTTGGTCCGGCATATATGTCCTGGGTATGGCCAACGGTCATATTCGGGATACTTAAGTCAACCAAGATGTCACATCCCTACAATCAAGGAAGAAAACATCCAAGCATGGTAGCAGAGTGGGATGGCAGGGTGCACAGTGGTGGTCTACCAACCCTCACTGTGCACAAGTACAGAGCTCACCTCACAGAGGTAAGGCCACAGTTCAAGAGGTACAAGGTATAGGGATATGAAGTCCCATCGAGAGCAATCAGGGAGGAAGTCAAGGGTCGGTGCCTTCGTCAGCAAGTCCTATTTGGAGTGTAGCCCGTGTCTTGTGGTCCCTTATGACCATTGTAACCCTGGCTACCACTATATAAGGTGGCATAGGGAGCCCTAGTAAAGGGTTGGTCACTCTGTGTTCCTACACTGAGCAGTTCATCTTCCTTCTCTAGCAGAGAGCATTGTGTACTACATCGACCCAAATATACAACCAGTAGAGCAGGAGTAGGGGTGTTATCTCCTTACGAGAGCCCCGAACCTGGGTAGATCTGTGTTCCTTTCTGTCGTGCTCTTTAGCCCGTTCCCCTCTCCCGAATCCTCCAGCATCTAGTTCGGCCCCCATTTAAGCCATCCTATGGCATATGTTGTTTCACCACGACGACATTTGGCGCCCACCGTGGGGCTCATCGATATGCTGGGCGGAGTGTTTATTCGGACGGGGTCTGTGATAGCAGCTTCGGGAGTGCGCGTGGTCTCTGGCCTCGTCCAGAGGCTAGGCTCGCTCAGCTTCGTCAGTGACAACGCCGGTTGTCTCGGCGGCCGGCCGTTCCCCAGGGATGGCCGGATTATGTCTTTCGGTTCCCACGAGGTGTACGTGGGGACTGAGAGAGTTTGTAGGAAGGAGGTGCTGGTGGCGTCGGATCCTCCGTCACATCGGCTGGCTCACACTGGGCGTAGCGCTCGCTCAGTAGAGCCGGCTGAGGTGATGATGGCCGGCACATCCGTGCCGCCGACGGAAGATGCCGGCAAAGCAGCAGCGGCCGGAGCTTCTCCTCCGGAGCCGCCGAAGGTCAAGAGGTCGGCGCGTCCTCCGTTGGAGCGTGCGGAGAACCTGGCCGGCACTTCCGGTGTGCCGGCTAGGGGCGAGGTTCTTCTTCCCATCATCGACCGGCTTCTCGAGCCGGTGCGATCCGGCGTTGATCCGGAGCAAACAAGGGAGGTCCTGGAGGGATCTCGTCAGGCCCTCGTCGACGAGGCCCTGGCCATGAATCAGGAGAGCGAACGGTTTAACCGGCAACTCCGTGAGTATGAGGCAGCCCATGGTTTTACTCCTGTAGTAATCCGGCCTAGCCGGATAGAAGAGGTTAGAACTAGAGGCAGAAATCTTAATGCTGAGATAGGAAAAGATGCTAGAGATAAGAGTCATACTGCAACTAGTTCTATACCTAAGGTAGTCTATAGTTCACCAGTAAAGAACCTTAGAGCAGCAGCAGAGGTAGCTAAGGACTTATCTAGTTTATCCGGCGAAGCACTGCGTGAGCAGCAAGCCCGGCTTAACCATCTTTTGTCTGAAGCTACCAAGCAGCAGGAGGCCTTTAAGAAGGCAAACCCAGGTGCCGGGGCATCCCAGTACATTGCGTCGGTAGGAGGTGCCGGCGCGAGGTCGAGGGGCCAAGCCTCGTCCCCGCATCCCAGCGCCCGGCGTGCCGGAAGTGTGACCTCTGGCCGCCGGGACAAGCAGATCCAGGTGTACGATCCGGCTGTAGCCGGAAAGCAGGCGATGGTGCAGAAGAATGTCGGCCAAGCTGACAAGTATGTCGGCAGCAAGGGTGCTGGCCAGAATGTGCCGGCCGGGCAAGGAGCAGTCTCGGCCGGTGGTGGCCGGAGTAACAGTGCAGCCCGGCGTCAGCAGCAGGGCGCCGGAGGTGCAGCGCAGCAGCAAGGTGCAGGCCATCCGGGACATCGAGAGGATGACGGCAATTCCGCCCTTGCCAGGGCGGGATATCAGCAGCAGCACCAGCAAGGCCGGCATAGTGAGCAGCATCAGCCGGAGCAGCAGCAGCAGATGATTGCAGGCCCAATAGCATCCCGGCTTGGACCTCGGTCCTTGGCAGCCAATGATGCACGTTTCAAGCTGGACAAGATTCACCAATCAGAGTTGGTGGAGAGACAAGGAGCTCCGGGCCCTATGTGTTTCGGACCCCGGATTATGGGGGAGCCGGTGCCTTACTTCTTCCAGCTCGCGCGTGGCACGAGGACATATAATGGCAGTACGAAGCCGGAAGATTGGTTGGAGGATTACTCCACAGCGGTGAACATCGCCGGAGGAAACCTCAGATGGGCGGTACGATATGTGCCGCAGATGCTGGAAGGTCCAGCCAGGATATGGCTGAATAATCTGCCGGCCGGGAGTATCAACGGCTGGATTGATTTCGAAGAGCAGTTTGTGTCGAACTTTACCAGTACATACAAGAGGCCCAACCGTCCGCAGCAGCTGGCTAACTGCCGGCAAGGAGTGAATGAGACTGACCGTGACTACCTGACCAGGTGGTGCACGTTGCGCAATTCCTGCGAAGGAATTAATGAGCAGCAGGCCATCATGTGGTTCGCTCATGGGTGCCGACATGGCACCATGCTATGGCAAAAGCTTCAGAGGCAAATGCCGGCCACGCTGGCCGAAACAATCAAGATTGCTGATAGTTATGCTCTGGGAGATCCCATGCAGCCCAGTCTCGATTCACAAGGACAGGGGCAGACCCAGGGGAACACCAGCAATGCCGGAAGACCAGGGCAGTACTATCGCTCTGATAACCGGAACAAGAGAAGAGATGAAAGGCCGGATCACCGGTATGGGGCAGCACAAGTTGCAGCGGTGGAGGAAGAGCAAGGGGGTGCCGGCAGTAGCCAGCGTCCGAGATATGAGGGCTATCAGCAGCCTCAGCAGCAGCCGCAGCAGCAAGCGCAGCCGTTCCAGAAGAAGAATGTCTGGACCAACAAGAATGCCGGCGGAGCCGCCGGCCAGAAGAAGCAGTGGCCGAAGTATACTGTGGGTCTTGCCATGGACAAGCCTTGTGTGTTCCACACATTCCAGCCGGGAAAGCCGGCAAACCATTTGACAAGGAACTGTTCGTGGCTGGACGACATATTGGCAGGTCGTGCAGGTCCTTGGGGACCAGCTAGGCCACCTGTCCCGGCAGCTCCATCGCCGTTGACAGGTGCCAATACGATTGCAGTCCCACCTAGGCCGGTTAATCCCGGGAATCAGAGCAACGCCGGAAATGCCGGCGTAAATCAAGTTGACCAGAGCTATAATCCGGAATATAACGCCGGAGGCCCAGGAGCGGGCCGGAATGAGTACAAGGAGTATGATCAGAGCTATATGGTCTTTGAGACCGAGAGAACAGACAAGCAGAGCTTGTACCGGCGGTGTTTGGAGGTAAACGCCGTTATGTCGGCCGTTCCGAAACTGATGCATTGGTCTGACCAGGGCATTGGCTGGGACAGGGCAGATCATCCCAGGATCATGCCAAACCCCGGCGGGTATGCTCTGGTGATGGATCCGACATTTGTCGGGCCGGCTAATAACGTGAGGTTCAGCAAGGTCCTCATTGATAATGGAAGCAGCATCAACATCATGTATCGGGATACGATGGAGAAGCTTGGAATCAAGGAAAATATGCTGGAACCAAGCAAGACCACGTTCCACGGCATTGTGCCGGGACTTTCGTGTGCGCCGATGGGCAAGATCCGGATGGATGTCATGTTTGGCAGCCGGGATAACTGCAGGGTGGAGAACCTCATGTTCGAGGTGGTTGATCTGGAGAGTCCCTACCATGCTTTGCTAGGGAGGCCGGCATTGGCAAAGTTCATGGCCTCTACGCATGTTGCGTACCTGAAGATGAAGATGCCGGGGCCCGGAGGGGCAATTACCATCGTTGGTGATTACAAGCGTTCGATGGCATGCGCCACGGCCGGGTCTAACCTGGCCGAGACTCTGATCATTGCAGAGGAAAGGAAGAGGCTCAAGCGAGCAGTAGAGATTGCTGAGACGGTCGTGGCCGGCAAATCTATGCCGGGCATGTCGAATCCCAGCGGCAGTGCTTCTTTTCAAGTAGGCAAGGAAGTCAAAAAGGTGCCTCTGGATGAAGCTTTCCCGGAGCGCCATGCCCTCGTTGGGGCAAGTCTGGATCCCAAATAGGAAAGCGAGCTCATCAGCTTCCTCCGTGAGAATCGGGATATCTTTGCATGGTCTACTTCGGACTTGCAAGGTGTGCCGAGGGAGCTGGCTGAGCACGCATTGCATGTGAGGCCGGATGCTAAGCCGGTAAAGCAGCCGCTCCGGCGGAATGCCGGCGATACAAGGAAAGCCATATGGGAGGAAGTGGCCAGGCTCTTAGCCTCTGGCTTTATCAAAGAAGTGCTTCATCCGGATTGGGTGTCTAATCCAGTTTTGGTGGAAAAGAAGAAAGATGAGCCCGCTATAGTAAAAGTATGGCGGATGTGTGTTGATTACACCAACTTGAATAAGGCATGTCCTAAAGATCCATTCCCGCTCCCTCGGATCGATCAAGTGATTGATTCCACAGCGGGATGTGAGCTGTTATCATTTGTAGATGCCTATTTTGGTTTCCACCAGATCCCCTTGTATGAGCCGGATCAAATAAAAACATCCTTTATTACCCCGTACGGGGCTTATTGCTATCTCACTATGCCGTTCGGTTTAAGAAATGCCGGCGCAACTTACCAAAGGTGCATGCAAAAGTGTCTGCACGATCAGATAGATAAAAATGTGCAGGTATATGTCGACGATATCGTCATAAAAACTAAGGAAAGCAGGACTCTCATAGATGATCTCCGGGAAACCTTTGGGAACCTGAGGAGATTCCGGATGAAGTTGAATCCGGCTAAGTGCACCTTTGGTGTGCCGGCGGGCAAGTTGCTCGGCTTCCTTGTTTCTAGCCGGGGTATTGAGGTAAATCCTGGCAAGATTCGTGCCATAGAAAGGATGAAGCCGCCGACAGATTTAAGGGAAGTACAGAAGTTCACTGGGTGCCTCGCATCCCTGAGCCGCTTCATAAGCCGGCTGGGAGAGAAAGCTCTGCCGTTATACCAGTTGATGAAGAAGTCCGACACATTTGTCTGGACGACGCAAGCAGATGCAGCTTTCAAGGATTTGAAGCAGATGTTGTCATCAGCGCCGGTGTTAGCGTCTCCAATGCCCTGGGAGCCAATGTTGCTCTATATAGCGGCAACCAATCGAGTTGTCAGCGCTGTGGTGGTAGTAGAGCGAGAGGAAGGAGGCAAAACCGTGCAGCGGCCGGTATATTATTTGAGTGAAGTCCTTTCCACCTCGAAGCAAAACTACCCCCACTATCAGAAGATGACATACGGCGTCTATATGGCGGCCAAGAAACTTAAGCATTACTTCCAGGAGCATCCAATCCGAGCAGTGGCCGAGGCCCCTATCTCGGAAATCATAAGCAACAAAGATGCCAGCGGCCGGATAGCAAAGTGGGCAATAGAGCTTTCACCATATACACCTCAGTATGACAAGAGAGATACAATCAAGTCCCAGGTGTTGGCTGATTTCTTTATTGACTGGGCCGAGATACAATACGAGCCACCATTGCCAGATGCAAACTATTGGAGGATGCATTTCGATGGGTCCAAGACAATCCATGGCTTGGGTGCCGGCATAGTACTCAGTTCACCAAAGAATGACCAATTGAGATATGTCTTGCAGATTCACTTTGCAGCATCAAATAATGTGGCGGAATATGAGGCGCTTGTGCATGGCCTGAAGGTGTCTAAGGACATAGGAATTCGCCGGATTATGTGCTTCGGTGATTCTGACTTAGTGATTCAGCAGTGTTCCGGCATATGGGATGCGCATGACGCAAACATGGCATCCTACCGTTTCCTGGTGCAGCAGTTAAGTGGTTACTTTGAAGGTTGTGAGTTCCGGCACGTTCTCCGGGCTCAGAATGACGCAGCCGATGCATTGTCCAAGCTGGGATCTTCCAGAGACTCAATCCCGCCCGGCATTTCGCTGGAGCATCTGAGGAAGCCGTCAATCAAGCCCTCGCCGGAGTCATCCTCCATTTATGTCCCGCCAGGTCCAGACGAAGCAGTTCCAATGGAGATAGATGCCGGAGCCAGGTCAGGTAACCCGGGGACTGATTCCTCAGTCCCGGAGACTGGGCCGGCATATGCTGTGAGTACGGTATTCCGGAGTAAAACTAGGGGCAATGGCAAAATATACCAAGAGGTTGTGCCGGTATACCCGGGGACTGCTCCGGCATACCCGGGGACTGATTCTTCAGTCCCGGGGACTTCGCAGCCCATGGAGATCGATTATGTGTCGGCCGAAATGATGGAGATAGATCAGGCAGTGTTCACTGTCAGGGAAGTGCCCTCATGGGCACGTCCTATTATGAACTTCTTGGTGGATGGCCGAGTGCCGGCGGATGAAACCGAGGCCCGCCGGGTTATAAGGAGATCCAAAGCGTATACCATCATCAACAAAGAAATATACAAGAGAAGTACCACCGGAGTATTGCAGAGATGTGTCGAATCTGCGGAAGGTCTGGAGATGCTCCGGGAAATTCACCAGGGGGAGTGTGGTCACCATGCTTCGTCCAGGGCATTGGTGGCAAAAGTATTCCGGCACGGGTTTTATTGGCCGACGGCATTACAAGAGGCAGAAGATTTGGTCCGGAAATGCAATGGGTGTCAAAGATATGCCCATCAGATTCATCAGCCGGCATCTGCTCTGAAGACAATCCCTATAACCTGGCCCTTCGCTGTATGGGGCTTGGATATGGTCGGGGCTTTTAAGCCGGCCAGAGGAAAGATGACCCATATTCTGGTCATGGTGGACAAGTTCACCAAATGGATTGAAGTAAAACCCATAAGCAAGTGTGATGGTCACACAGCAGTGAAATTCTTGAAAGATATAATCTTGAGATATGGTGTTCCCCATGGCATCATCACTGACAATGGGTCGAACTTTGCCCAAGGGCCATTTGCTAGATTTTGTGAGGAAGTGGGAATCCGGCTGGACATTGCGTCGGTTGCTCACCCTTGTACCAATGGCCAAGTAGAGAGATCAAATGGGCTAGTGTTATCCGGCATAAAGCCCCGGCTGATAGAGCCACTAGAGAAAACTCCGGGATGTTGGCTAGATGAGTTGCCAGCAGTGCTTTGGAGTTTGAGGACAACTCCAAATAGGTCAACAGGCTACACACCATTTTTCCTGGTGTATGGAGCAGAAGCTGTGCTTCCAACAGATGTAATACACGATGCACCAAGAGTGGTGCTATATACTGAGGAATAGGCTAAAGAGGCCAGGGAAAATGATGTTGATTTGCTAGAGGAAGCAAGAGAAATAACTCTGTCAAGAACAGCAGTGTATCAGCAAAACCTTAGACGCTATCATGCGCAGAAGGTAAATCCAAGGAGATTTCAAGAGGGAGATCTAGTACTCCGGCTAAAGCAAGGAACAGAAGGCCGACATAAGTTAACTCCTCCATGGGAGGGGCCATTCATTGTGAGCAGAGCTCTGCACAATGATGCCTACTATCTTATAGATGCGCAGGACCCCAAGAAGGATAAGGCGGACAGGTCCGGAGAAGAAACCAAGAGGCCATGGAACATAGCTCTACTCCGTCCCTTTTACTCCTGAGCAACACAATGTATGTATTTCCATATTTTCCTTTGTATGCCGGCGTGTTGTGCCGGCACAAGACTAATGAATTAAATGCCGGCATCCCGAAGAAGCCGAGTAACTAGCTCCGAGGTATATTTGTTGTTTATTTACAGTTCTTTATTATATGCCGGCTGGCTTGATTCGAATGTTTCCTATGTCGGCCTAGTAATGTGTCGGCACCAAAGGCCACTCTTCGACTCAGCTGCTGTCCGAAACCCGGCTTCATGGCTAGCAAGAGTAGATGCCGGAGATTGTCTACACATGGAAAACGGCTAAGGAAATACAAAGCAAGCGAACCGACATTTTCGTTAAAGCTAAAGTTAAAATTTAAAGTGTCGGATGATTTGAAGTCTAAGTGTCAAAGTTAAAGTACTGTATGTTCGAGGAAGCAACCTTGAGACTCATACGTCGAAAGCCAAATAAGGTAGACAAGTAGCCAAGGTTGTGAAATTGAGGAAACAGGAAAACAACTCGGTGACTTAGCCAAAAGATGATCCGGCATTAGTAACAAGCAAACCAAGATAAAACTTGTTCAGATAGCAAACCAAAGGAAATTAAACGTGTATATTACATCTGCACCCGGCATACCGGGGATCTGATAAAACTTAAAGTTTTTATGCTGCAAAGTCAAGGACCAGGGGCAGAAGCAGAGGCGCCGGCTGGTGGAGCAGTGGTGGTGGAGATGTCGGCTTCAGGTGTGCCGGACCCAGCAGATGGAATGGAGCCATCACCTCCGCCCGGGGCAGATGCCTGTTCCGGAGCATCAATGTCGGCCTCTTCAGCTTCCTCTTCATCCTGGCTGGAGTCAGAGCCCTCAGCGGCGGCGGATGTCCCGACATCGTCCTTCTTCTCCGGCTCGCGGATGTCCCGGACGAAGGCGTCAGTGTCGGCATAGTCCACATAGCTGTGGGCCAACTCTCGCCGGCGCCGGATATGTTCCGGATCCGTGGTCCAGATGGATCCTTCGCGCACAGTGCGCAAAGTCTCCAGGTCTGCTTTCTCATACCAGGACAAGAAGTAGCTGAGAGCTTCATCAGCTCCAACCCTCGCGCCGGAATCTCGCCACTCCCGGAGGCGAACCTTGGCCAGCTGCAGATCGTTGCCGAGGTCGACGGGATCAATGGGAGTCCTTTGTCCCGGCCAGAGGGCAGAGAATGCCTCCTGGGCGCCATAGAAGAGTTCTTCGGTGTAGAGCGTCATGGCGTTCTTCCGGGACTGCAGAGCCAACAGCTGCTCCGACATGTCCCAGTTGGCCGAGTCAACCGGAACACCCCGGTTCTCTCGATCCAACTGCAGAGCCCTCTCAACGTCTTCGACGGAAGCGGGGAACATGTCTAAGAAATAGAAATATAGTTAGCAAAAGGAGAATATGTCGGCATAAAGGGTATGCCGGAAAAGATCAAGATATGCCGGGCAGGGATAAGGAAAAAGGATTTGAAGCTTACTGGCAAGGTCAGCATTGAGCTGTGCGACTGTGACCTCCCATTTGGTGGCCTGCTCCTTCAGGCTATCCAGTTCAGCGTGGGCGTTGGAGGCATCAGTCTCGGAGGTGACGAGCAAGTCCTGGGTTTTCTTCAGTTGGCCCTCCCTCTGTTCCTTCTCGTCCAGAAGCTCGGTGATCCGGCCCTTCAGCTGCTCTATCTCGGCCTTGTGAGCAGCATCCCGGTCGTCCAGTCGCTTGGCCATGTCCACTGAGGACACACAGTCCTGGTGGCGGGCCTCCAGTGCAGCTTTCTCGACTGAAAAGATTGGAAGTCAAAATAAGGATTTGAAGAAAGAAAACAGTGAAAAGATTAAAGGATTTGAAGTACAGAAGGATTAGTTGAAGATTAAGGGGATCCGGCATACCTGTCAGCTCCTTCACTCTCTTGGCAAGCTCGGTGACTTGGGCTTCGGCACCAGCTGCGAAATGTCGGACAAAGATTAGGTGTCGGCATATTAAGATGTGCCGGCCAGAGGTCTATTGAGAAGGGGCAAGGTATGTCGGCTGAAATTACCTTTCTGGGACAGTTCCAGCTGGAGCTTGCTGTGTGCGTCGGAAAGCTTCCGATGCTCGCACACCAAGTCATGGAACATGTCGGCACGGGCGTTATTCATGCGCTGCAAAAGTATTAGGATTTGAAGGGATATGAGATAACTAAAGCATGCCAGTACAGTTGAAGATTATATGAAGTATTTATGCTATAGGAGATCCGGCACAGGTGCTGCGCACCTATCCCGGCTCTCGGTGACTAGGATTTGAAGCTCGAATCGAGCTTATATCTCGGTCAAGAGGATTTGAAAAATAATTGAGATGTGAAATTGTAGAGTCCCGGCATAGGTGCTGCGCACCTATCCCGGCTCTCGGTGACTAGGATTTGAAGCTCGAATCGAGCTCATATGTCGGAAAGATAATTGCAAAAGCAGCTAAGTGCAAAAGGTCTTGGAAAATCCCGGATGTCCGTATCCCGGACAGCCGACATTTTCGGGGACTGGGGATATCTATATGTAAAGGACTTACGTTGGTGGCATCGGCCAGGCGATGAAGTCGTTGCTGAAGACTGAGAAGTTCGCAGGCAATAGGAATGGGCTTCGCGGCCAGGATATCAGCTGGGTTGCCGGTGGCCGAAGCTTCGGCCTGTTTCTTCTTCTTGGATTCAGCTGTGTCCAGGGAGTCAGCGTCATTCCATTTCTCGCAGCGCTCCTTGAGAGAGCCGAGGCTCTGGTCACTTTTCGTCAGAAGAGGGACGATGCCCTCGAGTTCTGGTGTGTCGAAGAAGCTGGCCCGGTAACCAGGCCGGGTTGCTGCCCTGCCAAGATGCAGGGCCAGAGCAGAGCTGGTCCGGGACGCTGCTTTAGGAGGAACAGTGGCGGCGGAAGGCGTGCCGGACTTGCTAGGCTGGAACTTGAGAGTGCCGGACTTGGCCTGGGCGGTGGTCTTGGCCGGGGCAGTGGCTTTGGCCGAGGCAGTGGCCTTGGTCGGCGCAGGAGTCTTCTCAGAGGATGGAGTCTCGGGTGCAGGCCGTTCCGGCGCGGCCGGTGAAGCTTGGCCAGCTGGGGCAGGTTCCGGAATAGTCCGGACTTCCGGCATAGCAGGGCCCTTTCCTTTAAGATCTATGCCGGCGCTCTTGTCGCTTGCGCCGGCGTCGTCAGTTGTGCCGACATCGCTGGTGGGCGCGCCGGAGTCTGGGGCTTCTTGGTGGGCTCCTGTTGAGCCCCCGAGTCCATGTGGACATCGGGGGCAGAGGTGTCTTGTTCCGGCGGAGGAACGTCCTTCGCCGGGGAGGAGGTCTTGTCGGGCGCAGGCGAAGATGCCGGCGCCGGGGAGGTCGTGTGGCTGGCAGAGGGTATGTCGGAGGTAGCGGTGGCCGCGGGCTTGGTAACTTTCGGGTCGCCACTCGAGCCAGAAGCTTGTTCCGGCGCAAGAGGAGCTCTGAAAGAGAAAAAACGCCAAGTCAATAATGCAAGCAAGAGATATGTCGGAAATGAAACAAGCAGAAGGAACTTACCCCGCGGCGATAGGTCTCGGTTTCTTCAATATGGGCACGCCGACCTTCTGCCTCTTCGACTTCTAAGGTGTGTCGGGCTGGGGCTTCACACCTCGCTTCCGGCCGGCACGTCCGCCGGAGGAAGGAGGTCCCTGGTTCAGAGGCGCGGCATCGATAACCATATCGTCCGGGATAGCTGAGGACGGCATTGGAAACTCGTAAGCAATGGGTGTTTCTGGAAAGGCATATGCAAGTGGCATCGGGTCATAGTACAGCAGGATCTCCTCGTCAGAATCAATCTCACTCCGGTCTTGAGTATAATGCCGGGATGAAGAGCCCTTACCCATGGCAGCTGCAGCACGGGTGCTCCTGGGTAGCTTATCCCAATGATCCGGATCTTCAACATCCGCAACAGTGCGGTCCGCCGCGATCTTGATCCGGGAGTTCTCCATGGCTTGGAAGCTGAATTTCTGTATAAACAGCAAAGGCAAAGTATTCAGACAAGGAAATATGCCGGTGGAAGAGGTATGTCGGATCAATATGATATGTGTCGGCAAATAGACATGTGTCGGCTTAAGTATCTATGTGCCGGACATGGACTTTATGTATCGGATAGAACGGTTTACCGTTGGGGCAGGCCTATCCCGGCTGTATGGTTCTAACCCCCAGGCAAAAGTGGCCTGAGAGGACTTGCAGACATCCTTAATCCGGCGCAGAATGTCGGCCGGAGTCAGCTCGTGTGTGGAGTGCCGGGTGGGGTCCATTGGCCCGCTCATCTGGCAGATCTTGTGCGACCGGCGCTGCAGAGGGGAGACGCGCCGGCTTATATAGCAGGCCACCAGGTCTTGAGGAGTAAGACCGGCATCCCGGAGCTCGCCCTTAACCCGGTGAAGCGCATTCACCGGCATCACCGAGTTCTTCGGGTTGTAGGTCCAATTCGTCATAGCCAGGGGTGGCTCGTCCACAAATGGCGGCAGGTTGAGCAGATCCTCGTCGGTGGTGTTCTTGACGTAGAAGAAGCTCTTCTGCCACTTCTTGCAAGATTCCAGGAGCTCCACCTTGGGGAAGTCCGAGCCCTTCCGGGACATGATGGTGGCCGCGCCGCAGAGGGTCATGGGGCGGTCCTTCTTTTCCTGGGCCGTCCCCGGCGGGTCGTCCTTGCTCCGGGGCGGCTCTTGGACGACTTGCTTCCGCAGTTGGAAGTACTTCGCCCAGCCTTGAGTAAGGGGCTCTATGCCGGCATAGCCTTCGCAAAAGGCAGCGAAGGCGGAGAGGATCATCACGGCGTTGGCCGGGATATGATGAGGTTGTAGGTCGTAGGTGTTGAGGAAGTCCCGGAAGAAGTCCGATGCCGGCAGCCCGAAACCCCGCTCGAAGTGGGCGATGAAGACGACGCGTTCGCCAGGTTCGGGTGCCGGCACAGTTTCTCCTGCTGGTAGCCGGCATGCTACGCCCTCCGGGACTCTCCTGGTTGAGGTGACCCAGCATATGTCGGCCGGAGTAACCTCCGACCCCTCCCAGCCGGAGCGTCCTTGGGCTCGGGCCGAGGTATCTTCCTCAGAGGCCGAGGTACCCGTCATGCTTGAAGATGCCATCTTAGTGGCCAGGACAAGGCGTGAGAGCCGGAGTCCCGTGATGTTATTCCTATCAAGGCCGGAGAAAAGAGGGAGGTTAGTCTCTCCGGCATACCGCCCTCACCAATGTTAGCAGAGATAAAAAGATCTACCGAGACAGTTAAAATAGGAAACAAATAAGGGTAAAACTTCTAAGGAAGAACACTCGAGAACGTTGTTAAGCAATGCTAATCGAATCCAAAGAATAACAAGCAGAGGAACTGAAGCGGATCTATGCAAGCGTGGTTACCAATGCGAAGTTATAAAAAGCGTGAAGGAGGAAGAATGGAGAGAGGTCTCACCGGAGCTTGGCCGGCGGCGATGAAGCGGCGGCGAGCGTGCAGGAAGAGTTCCAATCTCCCTGCAATGTCGCGGAGGAATGATGCGGCGGCGGCGGCGTCGTCGACGGAGATGCCGGGCGTCGTCGAGCGTCGGCGTCGGCGAGGAGCAGGCTGACTGCGGCGGAGATGCTGTTCTTCGGACCGGCGGTGGAGCGCAGGAGGCAAAGGAGCAGGCGAGGAAGACAGTGGTGGGGGGTAAAAAGATAAGTTTACCCCCGCCGCCCTATTTATATGTCTGCCAGGTCACATCGTGGGGATCGTGGGAGTGTTCCACTTCCCCGACCGTTCCTGCAGAGAGTCGCCACGTGGCGGCACGGAGTGGGGCGGCGGTTCCGGTAACCGTGCCATGACGCAATGATGGCGAGGAGTAACTGCACTGTGAACCGTCACATCGTGGGTGACCGTTCGAGGTGGCAGGACGGTTCCAAGTTTCGATGCAAACTGTCAGGCGTGGCTTCTCAAGGAAGACTCGTCTATATGACGGAATAATTGCCCGATGTATATGTTCCGTCCGGAATACCCTCGGGACCGGCCGGAATAAGTTTTGGAACAGGAACAGAGGCCGGGATATGTGCAGATGTGCCGGCATATAATCTGATCGCTGGGGCATAATGAAGAAAGGTATGTTAAACCTGTCAAGGCTCCACAGTTATGACTGGGGAACCTCGGCAGCTTCGGGGACTAGTGTCGGGGGGATGACCCCCGGTAGGGTCAAGAGACTAGAAAGACACAAGGTCTATGGTTGACTTTATGCCGGGTTATCAAGGAAGGGCCTGGCCGGAATATAAGAGCATCGGCCAGGCCGGCATATGTGTGTATCCCGGCTGATACTTGGATATGCCGGTATAGCCGGAATACTTATAAAAGTGTGCCGGCGTATACTTAGATATGCCGGCCTAACCATTTGGTGTGTTGTGCAGGAGCAGGGGAGGCCGGATTACCCGACCCTCGTAGGTCGTTGGTCCGGCATATATGTCCTGGGTATGGCCAACGGTCATATTCGGGATACTTAAGTCAACCAAGATGTCACATCCCTACAATCAAGGAAGAAAACATCCAAGCATGGTAGCAGAGTGGGATGGCAGGGTGCACAGTGGTGGTCTACCAACCCTCACTGTGCACAAGTACAGAGCTCACCTCACAAAGGTAAGGCCACAGTTCAAGAGGTACAAGGTACAGGGATATGAAGTCCCATCGAGAGCAATCAGGGAGGAAGTCAAGGGTCGGTGCCTTCGTCAGCAAGTCCTATTTGGAGTGTAGCCCGTGTCTTGTGGTCCCTTATGACCGTTGTAACCCTGGCTACCACTATATAAGGTGGCATAGGGAGCCCTAGTAAAGGGTTGGTCACTCTGTGTTCCTACACTGAGCAGTTCATCTTCCTTCTCTAGCAGAGAGTTGTGTACTACATCGACCCAAATATACAACCAGTAGAGCAGGAGTAGGGGTGTTATCTCCTTACGAGAGCCCCGAACCTGGGTAGATCTGTGTTCCTTTCTGTCGTGCTCTTTAGCCCGTTCCCCTCTCCCGAATCCTCCAACATCTAGTTCGGCCCCCATTTAAGCCATCCTATGGCATATGTTGTTTCACCACGACGACAGGTCGCCAGAGTGTTCCAGTAGATCTTCGTCGGCGGGGAACATGGTGGCGGCCTCGCGGTAGACATGCTCAACTGATCGGAGAGCATCCTTCTGTTATCGCCACATTTTGGCCAAATAAGGAGGTGGGCCGTAATCAAGATGGGCTTGGAGGCTGGATCGGCCTTGCGCGTGGATTTGGGCTAATTGCCCGTGTATCTGTATATTATGATAGAGTACGTTTCGGTTTAAACAAGAGATAGAGTTGTTAGGTTTATTCCAAAGATAGAAAGTCTCCGGACTATAAATATGTACCTAGGGTTATTGAGAAAGGAGGACGACCACGTTCGCAACAAACACAATCTCGGCGCATCGCCACCCCTTGTTTCGAGGGTTTCTTTCAGGTAAGCGTCGTGCTGCCTAGATCGCATCTCGCGATCTAGGCAGCATCTGCTTATGTGTTATTTGGTGTTGCTCGTACTGAAGCCTTGTTGATGGCGAGTAATACTGTTATCATAGATCTGTTTGGGCTAGCATCAGTGCTTTTTGTTTCTGTTTGCTTAGTCATGCTGCCCCTAGAGATCTCGCTGCCTTTGCACCTATTTTGGGTGTAAGGGCAGCATCTTGCTTGATCTTTATTCAGTCGATTCAATCTGTCATAGTTGTTCCTTGTTCTCCAAGGATTAGTTTAATATCCGCATGGTCAGGCCTCACAAACGGGTTGAACGGTCCAGTAGTACGTAAGGATATGGTTTGCTAATTCGAGAGGAGTTGTTCCGGGAATTGACTCTACGTTGGTTTTTTGGCCTCCTCTAGGGTTAGTTTCTGTTATCTTTCGTATCTACCAGGCTCAATTACGTGTGGGATGTTCCAATTATGTGGTGAAAGCGTTAAACTGTCGTAGATCGATTTGACTTGTATTGATAAAGCAAAACCCCATGTTATCGTAGATCCAATGCAGATCCATGGGACAATCGGCTACCTGAGCCGATTCACAGGGAAACCTGAGAGCCGATCGAGGCTCGTATTTAATGTTTACATGTCTGCCATGCAGGAAACCAATCGAAGCAATCCATCACCTTCCTGATCAGGTATAGGTCAGGTGGCACGCCCTTGCATCAGCCAGGACGTGTGCCGGAGTTTTGCGGGCCGTTGACCGAGGGACCAGGGCCCACCAGCAGCTCTGGGAGCCTCCCGGCTCTTCGTGTTGCTCGTCGCTGCTCGCCGGTGGGTTTTGACAGGCAACACATTCTGGCACGCCCGGTGGGACACTCAACAACATCTGCATCAACATCTGACGCTGCGATGGGGGACAGACCAATCACGTACGACGATTTGTCTGATGAGCACAAGAAGAGGTATGATGATATCAAAGCTCTCTTCGAAGCCGATCTCATCGGCTCTTTTGAAAGGACCCGTAAGCATGGCATCAGGTGGAAAGGGTTCTCACCCGAAGGCGCTCTCGATGAGGTGGATCTGTCTGTTCCTTCAGAGGATCGCACCAGAGCTCTGCGACAGGAAGTCAATTACATGGTGGCTCATTCTCTTCACCGCCATTCTGAGAGCCTGGTGAACGCTTTCGAGCGCGTCGCGGTTCGCGTGGTTCAGGAGATCATGAAACATCAGTACTCTCCGTCGGGGCCTACCCTAGGGACTCACCAGGGAGAAAGACCGCTCCAGACCAGGCCACAGCTACCATTCACGCTTGCAGCTCCGGAGCCACCGGGGTCACCGGCGTACGTCGTCTACAAGATTGGAGGTGATCCTGGCGATTACCAATTCCTGTCTGAGCCACCTAAAGAAATCCCACATGGATATGTGTGCACATACGTGCCGGACTGCAACAGCCTGACGCGCACGAACCAGATTGCAACCGCAGGGATTTCTGGGGCAGGTGTTTCTGGAGTAGGGATTTCGGGAGCAGGGATGTCCGGGATGGACGCTGATAAACAGGCGTGGCTAGCTAAGTATGCCACCGGAACGAGTCATGAGAATTTAGCCCCTGCAGCTCAAACGGTGGAGCAAATCAGTACCATCTTGAGAGACCAGTTCGGCTTCGTGCCGAAGAGGAGAACAATCGGCTATTCCAAGCCGTACCCCAACGAGTATGATCTGATTCCGCTTCCACCCAAGTATCGGCTCCCTGAGTTCTCAAAATTTAATGGTTCAGAAGGGTCTAGCTCGATCGAGCACGTGAGCCGATATTTGGCACAGTTAGGCATGATTTCAGCATCGGATCAGTTACGCGTAAGGTTCTTTGCGCAATCTCTGACGGGACCAGCTTTTGGGTGGTACACCTCGTTGCCACCAGATTCGATCCGGACCTGGAAGCAGCTGGAAGAACAGTTCCATATTCAGTATCATTCAGAAGCTACCGAGGCTGGCATTGCCGATCTGGCACAGGTGCGGCAGAAGCGGGGAGAAACGGTAGCTGAGTATATTCAGCGTTTCAGGACTGTCAAGAACCGATGTTATTCGGCTCGTTTAACTGAGAAAGAAGCAGTCGAGCTGGCCGTGTTGGGTCTCTCAGCCCCGATCAAGGATCTGGCTTTCCAAGTAGAATACAATTCACTGGCGCACATGGTCCAGAAACTGACAATGTATGAGCAGCGCCACCCTGAGTTGTACCAAGACAAGTTCAAACGTCCGATAGGCCTGGTCGATACAGAAGAAGAGGATCTTGCAGAAGACCAGGAGATAGCCGTGGCTGAATGGGCTCGGGGAGCAGATCCTGTGTCCTGCAAATGGGTGAAACAGCAAGGGCCTGCAAAAGGGTTCGACTTCGATGTAGGCAAAGCTGAGCAGATATTCGATTTACTGCTGAAGGAAAAGCAGCTGAAGTTACCCGAAGGCCATAAAATCCCTACGGCGCAAGAGATGAACGGGAGATCATACTGCAAGTGGCATCACTCGTTCACCCACACCACCAATGATTGCAAGGAGCTACGTCGGCAGATCCAAACGGCGATAGAACAGGGCCGTCTGATCCTTGGGCAGTTCGCCATGAAAGTAGACACAAACCCGTTTCCTGGCATCAACATGGTAGAGCACAGCCACTCCACGAGGCGTCAGCTAGATTTCTCGTTCGATATTAACATGGCAGGGCCTGTGTACCACCATGCCAAGTATAAGGAGGAAAGCGGCCACTCCCGGGGCAAAGGAAAGGAAGAGGCCGGTCCACGCGACCGGCCCCGTTATGATGATAGGCGGTATATAACCGAGGAACAAGTGAAAAGCGTGCGATATCAGAAGCCACACTCCACGCATCTCCTTAACAAGTATGAGCGTCAGTATGACCGACGTCGGCAGTACGACAGTGATGATGAAGGAGATCGTCGGACCGACGCATACGATGGGAGATACCGTCGGCATGATAGATATGATGAAAGATATGAGCACCGCGCTAGGGGAAGGTCAAAGGAAAAGGAAGGCGTGGATAAACATTGGGATTGTCCTTTCTTCAAGTACTGTTGGGATGCGGGAATGAGCCGATTGCCTACAGTCGACAACTGCCCGGAATGTGGACAGCAGAAGGATGACACAGGTCCAGTTTCAGTGTTCAAGCGTCTAGGGCCTCTCCGGCCTCAGAACGGACAAGGGGAGTCATCTCGAGCAAAAGATCTCGAGGAGTCAGAGGATGAAGAAGAAGATAGATATCACCGGCCAAGGTGGTGTCCCGATGGACTCAGACACTCCCAAAAGCGTAGAGTTCAGCGGCTACGTAGCTTGGAGGAAGCCGAAGCGCAGTACCTCCACACTTTAAGGAAAGCCCGGCCTGATCTGGCCGTGAAAATTCAGCAAACCTTGGAGACGGAGGCCCGTCCAAAAAGGAAAGAGTGGCGCCCCAAACCAGTAAAAGCCGATGCGAAGACATCGGCTGACACAAACATGGTGTTCATACTTCCGTCAGAGTTTTGCGCTCCAGGAACCGAAGAACTACCAGTGGCACAGTTTGACTGCGGCCCACGGCCGGTCATCTTTGAAAAGCCACAGGAGAAGAGCTACAAACATCTGAAAGCCCTGTACCTGAGAGGTTATATCAATGGGCAGCCTGTCCGCAAGATGTTGGTTGACACCGGAGCGGCAGTCAATATAATGCCATACTCCATGCTGCGGCGTTTGGGACACTCCACTGCAGATCTGATCAAAACCAACGTCACGTTAAGCGACTTCAACGGCCAAGCTTCAGAAACGCAAGGCGTTCTGAACGTGGATCTGACCGTGGGTAGAAAAACCATCCCTACGTCGTTCTTCATTGTTGACAGTAAAAGCACCTACGCCGTCTTGCTGGGAAGGGATTGGATTCACGCTAACTGCTGCATTCCATCCACGATGCACCAATGCCTGATACAGTGGGATGGAGATGAAGTGGAGGTCATTCATGCAGATGATTCGATCGAGATCTCATTAGCTGGCATGAACATTTGGGACGCAGAAGACCAAGAGCCGATCTCTGGAGTCAGTCTAGACGGCTGTGAGCGCATTGAAGCTACAAAAAACGGGGTGAGGCTGGTCTTATCCACTGGCCTGACAGAGTAGTAAAGCCCACGATTGTGCGTGGTAAGGCCGATCCCTGCGATCGGCCACAAAAAATAAAAAGCAGTGATCTTACGACAAGCATGTCATGTAGTCGTAGTAGGGAGATTCCCTACCATTGTAGAGCACAAATAAGTTGTAAACCTTCCTTGAGTAATGCAATCAAAAAGGGGGCCGATTCCGGCAATCGGCCCAAATTATCTTTGTTATCCTCACCAAACTTTTGGCCGGTGTTCAGCATCGATTTAGCAGGTGACGGAAAGCTGGGGTATGGGTTTACATCCGCTGATGAGCTAGAGGAGATTGACATCGGTCCTGGGGATAAGCCACGACCGACATTTATCAGCAAAAAGTTAGATCCGAATCTACGGGGTCCGATGATAGCTTTGTTGAAAGAATATCCAGATTGCTTTGCCTGGGACTATACGGAGATGCCCGGGTTAGACAGGAGCATCATTGAGCATCGGCTCCCGCTTAAAAATGGGTTTCGGCCATTCCAGCAGCGAGCACGACAGATGAAGACCGAAATTTTAGAGGAAGTCAAGAAAGAGATCGAGAAAATGTTGAAAGCTGGGTTCATCAGGCCATGCAGGTATGCTGAGTGGATTTCTAGTATCGTACCTGTAGAGAAAAAGGATGGCCGATGGCGTGTTGCCATAGATTTTCGGGATCTCAATAGAGCCACTCCAAAGGATGTGTATCCGATGCCGGTAGCAGAGACATTGATCAACGCAGCTGCTGGTCATAAGGTCTTGAGCTTTATGGATGGCAATGCCGGTTACAATCAAATTTTTATGGCTCCAGAAGATATACACAAGACTGCGTTCAGAGTCCCAGGTTCGGTGGGGTTGTTCGAATATGTAGTCATGACATTTGGACTGAAGAATGCCGGCGCCACATACCAAAGAGCCATGAATTACATTTTCCATGATCTGATCGGCAAGCTGGTGGAGATTTATATCGATGACGTGGTAGTCAAGTCGGCTTCAGTACAAGGACACTTGGACGATCTGCGATGCGTCCTGGACCGAACCAGAAAATTCGGACTACGGATGAATCCAAAGAAGTGTGCCTTCGGTGTGACGGCCGGTCAGTTCTTGGGTTTCTTGGTCCATGAACGCGGAATTGAGATCGGCCTGAAAAGTCAGGAGGCAGTGCGAACAATGAAGCCACCTACCACGAAGAAAGAACTGCAGTGTCTCATCGGCAAGATCAACTTCGTCAGAAGGTTCATCTCCAATCTGTCAGGAAGAATAGAGCCGTTCATGGGACTGGTGAAAATTAAATCTGACGAGGAGTTCCGCTGGGGGACAGAACAACAACGAGCCTTCGACGAGATCAAAGAATATCTAACAAAGCCGCCAGTGTTGGTTCCACCGCAGCAGGATAGGCCGTTCTACATTTACTTGTCGATGGCTGACACGTCCATCGCCTCGGTGGTGGTACAAGTTTATGATGGTCTGGAGCGAGTTGTGTTTTACATCAGCAGAAGGATGCTGGATGCAGAGACGAGATATCCTGAGATCGAGAAGTTATGCCTCTGCCTATTTTTCACCTGCACCAAGCTGCGACACATCTTGCTGTCAGCAGAGATTATCATCATATGCAAATCAGATGTCATAAAACATATGCTGTCGGCCCCTGTGTTGAAAGGCCGACTCGGCAAATGGATGTTTGCATTATCGGAATTTGATATCCGGTATCAACCCGCCAAAGCGGTTAAGGGACAAGCGTTGGCCGATCTCATTGCTGAACGAATCAACACTGATATAGCAGCACTGTCTGTACGTGCATGGGCTATGTTTTTCGATGGATCGGTTTGTGATGATGGTTGCGGCATCGGCATTCTACTCGTGTCGCCCCGGGGGGCAACATATTCCTTCTCCATCAGGCTATCTACCCCTTGCACCAACAATGTCGCTGAGTATGAGGCAATACGCAAGGGAATGGAGTTGCTCATTGAAGCCGGAGCAGAAGCAGCGGAACTTTTTGGAGACTCCAAATTGGTGATTTCCCAACTCACGGACGAATACAAGTGTGAGAGCGAGTCACTCTTCCCATTATGGTTGCAATGCCGTGAGCTGATGGCACAGTTCAGGTATCTAAACTTTAACTGGATCCCGCGGTCGCAGAATACCGAGGCGAATGATCTTGCACAGATGGCTTCAGGCTACAAAGACATAGCAGATGGAACTAATGTTCAGGTACAGTTCCTGGAGGCGGACGACTGGAGAGCCGATATCTTCAATTACTTGAAAGATTCGGCTCGGGGGGCACCTAAACGGATAAGGTACAAGGCCATGAAGTATGTGCTTATTGGGGATGACATGTTCTACAGGACTTTGGAAGGGTTACTGCTCAAATGTCTGGGGCCAGCCGAGGCAAATCGGCTTCTACACGAGGTACACGAAGGCGCCTGTGGAACTCACCAATCGGCTCACAAGATGAAATGGTTGATCAGGCGATCAGGGTTTTATTGGCCCACCATGCTTGAGGACTGTTTTAAGTACTATAAAGGGTGTCAAGCATGTCAGAAATTCGGGAAGATTCAGATGGTACCTGCATCAGCGATGAACCCCATCATCAAGCCTTGGCCATTCCGAGGTTGGGGCATGGATATGATTGGCAAGATCAACCCTCCATCAAGCAAAGGCCACATGTGGATTTTGGCCATTACGGATTATTTCACTAAATGGGTGGAAGCCGTCCCTATGAAGTCAGTAAACTCGAAGGATGTTATCAATTTCGTGAAAGAACATGTCATTCATAGATTCGGGATTCCCCAAACTATCACGACCGATGGAGGTTCGGTCTTCATTTCTCACGAGTTCAGAGAGTTCTGCGAGGACACGGGAGTTAAGCTGATCCGATCATCTCCATACTATGCTCAAGCAAATGGGCAAGCTGAAGCGTCCAATCAGAGCCTTATCAAGCTGCATCAAGAAAATTTGAAAATTTGCAAGTAGCAGTACCTGTTCTATGGGGATGTCATATTCAGCATCGAGCTGTTCCAGCAATGGTCCCAGAGCTCTCCTGAAGGCATGAGTCTTCCACATTGACCACCAATTCTCAAAACCATCGGTTGATGAAGCGAAAGTGAGGTTGTTAGGAATTGGGATGGTCAGAGCATCGAAGAAAGAATAACACCTCTGACTGATGAGAGAATCGGGCAGGTCAGCTCTGCTCTCTGTGAGGTGGTGGAGAAAGAAATGAGGAGGTACTTGCCCAAGGCCAAATTGCCGAGCTGCTACGACCGGCTGGTAGAACTCGTATCCAGGTTTGATTATTCTGTTGGAGGTGCTCATGCCAACTGGGAGGAAGCAGGGACGGATCACGGTGGAGAATAGCTGCCGAGTGCTAGTGTCATCGGCAAAGTTGTCCAGCCTGAAGGAGATTGGATTTTCAAAATTTTCCGATTCCTCCGTGTAAGGAAAGAAGATAGGATTGTCCAGGCCTTGGAAGAAAATGCTGAACCACTTGGATGCTTCATGAGGGATCAGTTTACTACCTGGCAGGCTGTACAGAGCTTGGCCGTAGCTGGTGCATCGGATCTGCTTCCCTTTGACATCTGGAAAGGTGCAACTTGCCAAAAGGGGGAAGTTTGGGATATGGTTTTGAAAGTACAGCTGAGCCCATAGTTGAAGAAACCACCAAGGACCTCCTGTTTTGACTGCTATGTGGGAGGATAGTTTGACAGACATCAACTGGAGATATCGATAGACTTCTCCAAGGAACAGTTTACCGATGCCAAGTTGAGTGCCTCTGGCAAGTTCGTAGGCCAAGGGAAGATAATTCTTGGTTGGAGCAAGGGAAGGGCCACAGAATATAAAATGTTCCAGCCAGAAATTGAGGAAGGCCGTGTGTTCTTTCTCTGTGACAGGGCCCTTAGTTTTCATGTGGCTTCGAAGATAAGCACCCCAGTTCGTGCAATCTGTTTTGGAAGAAAGCTTGAAGGGGACTTTTGGCAGCATAAAAGCAGAGGGGCTGGGTGATGTGACGTCCAGACCAGTGATCATCACCACGTCTAACAGAGTTGGTGTCATGGGGCCATGGCCGAACATGAAGCAGTTTAGAGCATCAGACCAGAAGTAGCCGATGGTTTTTAGAAGATTCTCATGTTTCTCAAGGGGAGACAGTGACAAAGTCAAGGCATCGGCTATTCCTGTGGTTTCCCATTGGGATTGGTAAGTTTTGGCTACCCTACTGTACCAAGAAACCCAATATTCGGGAGGATTAGGCCAGGCTCGTAAGCAGTCGGCCCAAGAATCTAAATCTAAGTTTTGGCTTATGAAGGGAATTCTGTTTGCCTCGCAAGAGATCAGATGGGCAGGACTAGATTCTGTACGGGGGCCAAGGCAGAGAGAATTGGGGAGAGAAGGATGCAGCAGCAGAATGTCTGAAACCTAAAATTTCAATGATGGGATAAAGCATTAATTCAGGTGTTTGCTATTAATTCTAGCACCGTGCTCGGTTTGCGAGGAACAGTTAAGGATTACCTTCAGGCGGGAGACTGCTGTGTTGGCGCTGGACGATTCTGCCATCTAATTCGCCGGCGGAGATGGATCTATGCGGTGGGGAATCTAGGGTTCGTGTCGCCGTGAGCCCGGTTTGTTCAATGAGGCAATTGGAGGTCTGAGTTAGCCTTTTTGAAGATGGTTGCAGGTTACCGTTGAAATTGGAAAGTGACCGCTCAGACTTGTCTAAATAAGCGACCGAGTTTGACCTTGCCGACGTTTGTGGGAAAAGCCGATGTGTTGCCATCGGCTCTTTGGGCTTTGACTTGGTTGATCGTATCAAACGTTGTATGGTGAAAGCCGATTCGTTACTATCGGCTTTTGGAACGTTGACCTATTTGACTATCGGCAAAATCAAATTGGGGAGAAGCAAGCTTTGTTGATTCCAAAGATGGTTGTTTACAATGAAGCCGATTGCTTACAAAATGGGGATCTACTACTAGTACTACTACTTCCTAATCTAAAAGGCGGCGTCGTCGTCGTCGCCGTTGCCATTGCCGCCGCCGTCTTCGCTATCATCGGCGCTGCTGCCGGCGTAGTCCTCACCGCTGCTGCTGAAGTTGTCAGCGGGGGCCTCCTCGTCCTCGTCGTCGTCGTCGGTGTCCTCGCTGGACCCGGCGCGGAAGCGCTTCACCGGCGGGTACTCGTCGGAGGAGGTGTCCTCCTCTGCTTCTTCCTCCTCATCGGAGGAGCTGATGTCTTCGCCCCAGGACACGGCGTCGTCGGCGCTCTCCGCCTCCAGTTCCCCGTCGACGAGGAATTGGAAGTCCTCCTCGCCGTCGGTCAGGGACTCGTCGTCCTCTGACTGGGCGGCGAAGTCCCAGTCTCTCTCGTCCCACCATTGTGGGGCGAGAGCTTCGTACGCCGCCATTGGCGGGTGCTCCGGCGTCGGCTCCCGGTTAACAGAGTCGGAGGATTGGAAGGAGAGGCCGGAGGTGTTGGAGGAAGAAGAGGAGGCCATGGTGGAGGAAGAGGATTTTTTTGGCTATTGGAGAAGAATGAGGATGCAAATGGTTCGGATGGATTTAAATAAGGGGAATAGTGGAAGGTGGTTCAATGCCATAGCGGTTTTCGAGAATGTGGTGCCAGAGTTGTCAAATCATGTATTGCGGAGAAGTTGAGAAGGCGAGGCATCATGATGAGGAGGCGATACGACGGTTCTGCTCTGCGGCGCGTGACCCGATGAAGAAAAAAACAGAGTGGTTTTGGAATTATTATTGCCAAAACCAGGGGGGCATGTGTTATCGCCACATTTTGGCCAAATAAGGAGGTGGGCCGTAATCAAGATGGGCTTGGAGGCTGGATCGGCCTTGCGCGTGGATTTGGGCTAATTGCCCGTGTATCTGTATATTATGATAGAGTACGTTTCGGTTTAAACAAGAGATAGAGTTGTTAGGTTTATTCCAAAGATAGAAAGTCTCCGGACTATAAATATGTACCTAGGGTTATTGAGAAAGGAGGACGACCACGTTCGCAACAAACACAATCTCGGCGCATCGCCACCCCTTGTTTCGAGGGTTTCTTTCAGGTAAGCGTCGTGCTGCCTAGATCGCATCTCGCGATCTAGGCAGCATCTGCTTATGTGTTATTTGGTGTTGCTCGTACTGAAGCCTTGTTGATGGCGAGTAATACTGTTATCATAGATCTGTTTGGGCTAGCATCAGTGCTTTTTGTTTCTGTTTGCTTAGTCATGCTGCCCCTAGAGATCTCGCTGCCTTTGCACCTATTTTGGGTGTAAGGGCAGCATCTTGCTTGATCTTTATTCAGTCGATTCAATCTGTCATAGTTGTTCCTTGTTCTCCAAGGATTAGTTTAATATCCGCATGGTCAGGCCTCACAAACGGGTTGAACGGTCCAGTAGTACGTAAGGATATGGTTTGCTAATTCGAGAGGAGTTGTTCCGGGAATTGACTCTACGTTGGTTTTTTGGCCTCCTCTAGGGTTAGTTTCTGTTATCTTTCGTATCTACCAGGCTCAATTACGTGTGGGATGTTCCAATTATGTGGTGAAAGCGTTAAACTGTCGTAGATCGATTTGACTTGTATTGATAAAGCAAAACCCCATGTTATCGTAGATCCAATGCAGATCCATGGGACAATCGGCTACCTGAGCCGATTCACAGGGAAACCTGAGAGCCGATCGAGGCTCGTATTTAATGTTTACATGTCTGCCATGCAGGAAACCAATCGAAGCAATCCATCACCTTCCTGATCAGGTATAGGTCAGGTGGCACGCCCTTGCATCAGCCAGGACGTGTGCCGGAGTTTTGCAGGCCGTTGACCGAGGGACCAGGGCCCACCAGCAGCTCTGGGAGCCTCCCGGCTCTTCGTGTTGCTCGTCGCTGCTCGCCGGTGGGTTTTGACAGGCAACACATTCTCATTGCAGCGCACGGTGATCGTGCCATTGGCGCCCGGAATCTTGAGGACGTTGAAGCCATGGTGCGTTGCTGCCATGAACCTAGCCAAGGCTGGGTAGCCGAGGATGGCATTGTATGGTAGGGCGATGTAGGCGATGTCGAAGTCGAGGCTTTCTGTCCTGTAGTTGTCCCGGGTGCCGAAGGTGACGGGCAGGCTTACCTGCCCAATTGGCGTTGTAGACCCCTCGGTTACCCCGAAGAACGGCCGAGTTGGCATGGGCCGGTGGTACGGCACCTGCATCTTTTCGAAGATCTCGACCGAGATGATGTTGAGGCCCGCCCCTTGTTGATGGTTGGCGTGCACAAGAGGGGGATTGTGCCCACGCACCTTGTGGAAGCCGAATGATCCTCCTCGTCGAAGCCAATCTTGCACGTCGACCACTTCATTAGGCGATTGCCGATGCTGGGCTGCGCCGCCGCGATCTCTCGCGACAGCTGCTTGAAGTGTCGATTTGACAGAGGAGCCTGAGCTCCACCCAAGAGGCAAGCGGCGAAATCTCGCGGCTCTTGATAGCCCCCCTGGTCCTCCTCCCGACGATCGTTTGCTGGTGGGGGCAGCGGCAGCGGCTCGGGATCGGCTCGAGACAGACCCCCACGGCGGCGACCTTCCTCGCGGTCGTCGTCGCGGCGATCGCCCCGGGATCCACTCTTGCCGTTGCTGCGGCCGCTCCCGCGACGCTTGGCGACGCCATTTTCCTCGTGAAACTTCCGGACAATCCAACAATCCTCGGTATTGTGGGTGTCCTTCTTGTGGATAATGCAGTAGCGGCGACGTCGACCTTTATCGCGATCGGAGCGGTCCCCGCGGCGTTGCTTATGATCTGGCTCTGCCGCGAGGACAGCGGCCTCCTTTCTCTTGGGGTCCTTGGACTTCGGCTTTGGGGGAGGCGCCTCCGGCAGATTGTGCACGAAGAGCCTCCCCTCCTCAGCCTTGGCGCAGCGGTCGGCGATCTCGAAGAGCCTGACGACGGAAGTCAGCTCATCATTCACGGACAGCTTCTCCCGCATCTTGACGTCGGAGACGCCCGTGGAGAACGCGGAGATGACCTCCTCGTTGGAGATCCTGGGGATCTTGTTCCTCATCTGACTGAAGCACTGGATGTACTGACGAAGCGTCTCCCCCTTGTACTGACGCACCGCCTTAAGATCGTTCTTGGTGGCGGGGTGCTCGTACGTGGGCATGAAGTTGGCAACGAACTGACGACACAAATCCTTCCACGAAGTCACGGATTCGTGAGGAAGATTCATGAGCCAAGTTCGCGGAGCGTCCTTGAGGGCCATGGGGAACCAATTGGCCATGGCGCGCTGATCTCCACGCGTAGCCTGGACGGCGACGACGTAGAGTCGACAGGATTTGTGGTCCCGTCGTAACGCGCGCTGATGTCCGGCTTGAACTTGTCAGGCCAGACGACGTAGCGCTGCTGGCGAGTGAGGGCAAGACACCCGGGGTTGTAGATAGGGACGCCGGGGGTCCTGACGTTCTTGCCAGCTTCACCGATGTCGTCGATGGCGCGGTCATGATTTTCGTGGCGGCGCTCGAGGGAGACACGTGCGTCTTCCGGAGCCTGTTGGACGATTTGGCAGCTGGGCTCCCCGCGCGGCAAAGACGCGGCGCGGGAAACCACCTTCTTGGCCTTGTTGGCCCTCCCATCTCCGGCGCCCGGGGCGCGATGCCCTGCCGCCGGATCTGGGTTCCCCGCGCCCTGGGCTCCTCCCTGGGCCGGGTCTTCGTTGGCGATGGCGACGAGCTCGGCGATTCGAGCGCGCCACGCCTCACGCCCGTCGTCGGTGGGTTGATAGCGCAGCAGCTCCTGCGCCATGGCGAGTGCCTGTGTAGGAGACAGCTGACTCCCGGAACGAGCGCGAGAAGTGGCGGTGGCGGTGAAGGAGAGCGAAGGCTCCGTTCGCCCGGACGGGAGGTAGGAGGACTCCAGATCTTCCTCCTCTTCCTCCTCGGCCGAAGCTTCATGACGACGGAAGATGGGCTCGGTTTGCCCCCGAGCAGCGTTGCGACGGCGAAGACGCTCGAGCCTTGCGTTGTCGTCGGCCATGTCGAAGCAGATCTAGAAGAAAACACACCACAGTCCCCTACCTGGCGCGCCAAATGTCGATGGATTTCGTGTCGCAAGAACACGGGGTACCACGCGACGGACCCAAGGATTCGAACGCAGGGGGCTGAACGTGTGAGATCTTGGATCGCAACGAAACACGGTGACGGAAGCTATCGTGGTTTCGTCAACAGATCTGCCATAGGGGTAGGTGTATGGCGGTTTGTGGAAGGGGGTGAACACGGAGGAGCGATCCAGGACGGTGGTAGCACGAGTTTACCCAGCTTCAGATCCCGCGACGGTGGCGAGATCCTACGTGCTGCTATAATTCACTATATGGCAACAAGTGCTCGGTTACAATGATGAGGTTGGCTGTTTCGCTATGCTATTGGCCGTAAGCTTGGTCTGATCGCCTCAAGGGCTGCTCCACGCCGGGCTTATAAAGGCGCCTGGCGTGGGCTACACGTTGGTACCGGAGCGGATACAACTTGGAGTCCTAGACTAAGTCCTATGCGTGCGCTACAAGGTCACCCGCCATGGGCCGTCACCCGAATCCGCCATAAGCTTACTGCTAGTAGCCCGCCATGGGCTTGTCTCCGGATCCGCCATAAGCGCCTGCGTCCAGTACCGCCGTGCCATCTTCAGCAACTGGGCCGCCCGGTATGGCGAATCCGCCATACCACCCCTGATGGGCCACCCTGGCTTGCTGATTTAGGACTACGTCGCTGGTATACCTATTTGGTATATCCCCAACAGTAGCCCCCAGGCAACTTCAAGATTGCCATCTACATCCGCCATGCTTGCTCTTGATAAGTCATTTCCGCCATAGCTCTTCTTTGCTGGGATGGCGGTTATCTTGATGTTCCTTCTTCCATCTATCAATCCGCCGTAAATAACGGATCAAGCGACGTAGTTATCTCAGCGAGATTTTCGGGATCCGATGGATCATACCGTTGAAATCCGCCGTAAATTTCGGCATACAGTTCCTTCTAGGGCAAGATTCACCAAGTTACTTTCTTACCCTTGGACACGTGTCGCCAGATTAGGGTTTCTGCAATCAGGATGAACGGTGGTGATGGCGGGCACGAATCTCGAGGCCCGGGGTCTATATATACCCCGGCCTCTCACCCCGGCCGATCACTCATTCATTCGCCCCCGTCGCCTCTCTCTCTTCAGCGCCGCCACGAGAGCTTCGCTATCTCCGGCGAGCCACCGCGGAAAACCTCTCCGCCGGCGGCCTTTTCCGCCGGAGAAGACCTCCGCTCGGCGCCATGAACTCCGGATCACCGGCCCGCCACTATTCCGATGCTGAAGAAGAAGACTCTCCTCTGCAACAGTCAGTCCCGGGAGATCATTCTAGGATGGCGGATTTGGATCCAGAGGACAACATGTCTGAAGCTGAGGAGGAGATAGCGGGTGCTAACCCAGATGATCCCACTGCGGATGGCGAAGCTGAGGAGGAGGAAGGAGAGGATGAGGAAGAACAGATCCCTCAGAACCTCCATGGGTACTGGCAGAAATCCCATGTCAAGGATTCTGACGTCAGGGCCATGGAAAGCGAGGGCACCGTGGCTCCTCAAGCTGAATCCGGATGGCGGACTGACTTCAAGGCCCCAGTGCCTCTTCCTAACCCCTCCGAAATCGTGATGCTCAAATTCCACGTGGAGAGGGGTCTCAGTATGCCTCCATCTCTTTTCTTCACGAATCTTCTGAAGTACTATGGACTGCAACTCCACCACATATCACCAAACAGCTTGGTGTCTGTGGCGGGTTATGCAGCTTTATGCGAGGGATACCTTGGGATCCGCCCCAGGGTGGACCTCTTCCAACTTTTCTTCTCTGTGCGGCCCAATTATGAAGATGATGGATCTCTTCGAACCTGCGGGACAATTTGCTTTCTTCCGCGAAGGTCGAAAGAATATCCCTTCATCACACCACTGGATTCCGCCATAGGATGGAGAGGGTCCTGGTTCTTTATGGCGGATAAGCCTGCGCCATCTCAAGCCCGTGGCCTTCCTCCATTCACGAATGTCGCTGCCGAGTCCCGCGACACCTGGACAGCTGTCAACGACGAAACCGCCACTCCCTATGTCAAGCTCCTGGCTCAGCGGATTGCTAAGCTAACTGTGGATGGCTTGAAGGGAATAGACACCATCAACTGCTGGATATCCCGGCGAATTCAGCCACTGCAACACCGCGATCGCCTGATGCACGAGTATACTGGTGCAAATGATGGCATGCGTTGTTCAGACCAGGAGCTAGACCCAAAGGTGGTCGAGAAGCCCATCCGTTCCCTGATGAAGTCTCCCAGGAAGAAGCCTTTGAAGTTCGGCATGGCTATGTTCGAGAATGGCACCTGCCCTTCGGTAAGTTCCCTTTCCGCCATGATACTGTATAATATCTTTTATATTTTATAGGACATAACATTTTTCTTGTTATCAGCTCAAATCGCTTGGCTCTGCTCACTTCGCCCATCCCCTTCACCGTTACAACCTCAAATCTGCCGCTAAGGAGGAAGTTGTTCACTCTAGCGGAAACAAAGAGGAGATGGCGGGGAATGTGGAGGACACAGCCCATACGACCCAAGAGAAGGCAATTTCCAAGAAACGGGGCGGTAGCGGGAAAACTCGTGGTGGTGGCGGGAAATCTACAGATTCCCGTCGTTTTGAAACTCAACGCAGGGCGGAGTTAGAAACGCCATCTGAGACTACCGCTACCATCAATCTGCCCAAGTCAAGGTAATTTTTGGACACCCTTTTTCATTGTTTTACTGCTGCTTTCCATGTCTAATCCCTTTTCTCTTAGAAGAAAGAAGCCTACTGTCAAGGAGCCGTCCTCCAAACGAGCCAAGCCCTCCCCTGCGACTATCCCACTCACCCCTGATGCACCAACTCCTTCTGTTCGTATCGATATTGATATGGAGGATGCTGGTGGTCAGTTTCACCCAATGCCAGAAATTAACCCAACGACTGAAGCTGCGGCTAATGATGTCGTCCAAAGCGAAAAAACTTCTGGCTCTCAGGGTCAAGTGGCGGATACTTCGTCTGGGGGCAGCCTATACTGGAGGCAAAAGCAACTTGAGGTCGTCAATCTTATTTCTAGCCAGGAAGATGCCAGCAACTAGCTGTCCAGCGGCATTGCCGCTTTTGTTGAGAAAACGTCAACCATGAAGAAGGTATGTACTCCCAGTAGCCCCCGAGCGCCATGGCGGATTCGCAAATGTAATCCGCTATGGGGCTCCAAGGTTGACTTCTGTAAGTTTTTGAATAACTTAGCCCTCGAGCGCTGGTAGTTCACACAGTGCTCTATAGAGAACTAAAAAAAGAATCAGTGAGTAGCCCCCGAGCGTTATGGCGGATTCACATCCGGCATAAAGCTCTTAGAAGACAAAAAATCAGCGTAAGTAGCCCCTGAGCATCATGGCGGATAATCGTTCATCATGATGCTCTAAGAGTGACTAAATAAAATTAGTGAGTAGCCCCCGAGCGTTATGGCGGATTCACATCCGGCATAAAGCTCTAAGATTGACTAACACTTCAAATTTTGCCAAAATTACAAGAAGGTGGTGGAGGACCTTGTCCAGGTCGTCAGCTCGCAAGAGAAGGAGCTGGCAGAAAAAAGCGCTCTTGTGGCGGATTTGCAGCAGCAGCTTGAGAATAGCGGTACTTATCCTTTAAGGTTCCTTTCCTTTATGCTTATTCAATCAAATGCTGAGCTGACAAAATTCCGCCATGCAGATGCTGCCAAGCTTAAGTCCACACTTGAGGGGGTGGAGAAGGGCCATGCCATTGCGATGGATGGGCTGAACCAACAGCTCCGAAAATCACTGGCCGAAAACGCCACCCTCGAGAGGCAGCTGAAGGACCAGGAGAACCAGGGCAAGAAGAAGGACAAGGAGATAGCGGATCTCCGCAAAGCCGCCGCTGATTTTGAGAAGCGGCGTGAAGGCTTTAACGAGCTCCTCCATCACTTCCAAGACAACTTGCTAGGTACCACTTCTTATAACGTAAAGTTTTTCAATTTCTGCTATGCAGTTCGTGATGCATCTTCTTTTTTCCGCCATGCAGCTTCCTTGGGGCAAAGCGAGGTGGACACCGCTGAGGGCTTGCGCATGGCCACCGACGCAGCGAGGAAGGAGCTTGATGGCCTTCTCAGCGCTAGTCGCCAAGCGTGCGGGAGCCTGCAGATAGCGGGTTCTTCCAACCTTTCCGCCATCGCGCTCACGCAGAAGCTGCTGCTGGTACCAGAGCTGGTGGCGGATTGGAAGCTGTCCTCTGCTCGGGGTGGTGCCAGAATAGCGCTGACCTTGGCGAAGGCCCACTATCCCGAGATGGACCTGGACCAGCTCACCTCCGGCATCCCTGAGAGCGGCGAGGACGGAGCGCCGGTGGACGAGGCCGCCATCCGGCAGAGCGTGCTGGGATACGATCAGCTGTGTGCCCTTGGCACTCAGTTGAACGTATACTATGAAGCATACGAGCTGCCAGGGTCGCCAAGCCAAGCTTCGGCATCCGCCTCCGCGGCTACAGCAGGTGGTGATGGCGGGGATGAGGTGTCCTCCAAGATTCCGCCATCCTCTTAAGATGTGCCCTGCAATATGGCAGGAAAAAAATACTTTGCATCAATTCGGCCCCTGAGTGGGTCTGTAATTTAAACTTAAACTGCGTGTGATGTGTCTGCACTGTGACTGATCTGCTTGTGGCGGATCAGTGGAATGCTTTGTGAACTTTTGCAGTTTGTTTTTATGAAGTGGTTTATTTGTGCAAAGAAACTGCGAAGCCTAGTTTATGCAACTTGCAGTTTTTTGCCATGCCCAAAAAACAACACTTAAAATTTTTCACGCGTAGGATTGTGCGATCCGCCATCCGGCTCTCTGTGCTTGACTTTTCGTGAGATGGCGAAATCTTCGCACGAACAATCCGCTAGGGCGACGATACTTAATAGCAACCGTCCAGAACCCTGAGCAGATGGCGGCTTAGATCGCCAAAAAGTCACTACTCTGGAATCCACACAGAAAACATCGGATGAAGATCAAAACACAAAAATGCTACGCGGACCGCTTATGGCGGATTTAAAAGAGACGCAAGTGCAAAGCACAATTGCGCAAAAGGTTCTACACGATCTAAATGAACAATAAAGGAGGTAAAAGACTCAGAAAAAAAAAATCAAGAGTGAACCAAATGCTTTATTTCATTGATCATATAGAGGTGCCTGTTACATATCTAGAAAAGTGCTAAGTGTAGAAAGGACGTAGTTGTGCGATGTTCCATGGACGATCTGTCTCATCGTAGATATCATCAGGGTCTCTTCGTTTGCGCTTCTTACTTGGTCGCTTGTCTAGCTCGCGAATATCAACGAGGTAGTAGGAACCATTCAGTAGAGCTTTGCTAATGACGAAGGGTCCTTCCCAAGGCGGGGATAGCTTGTGGGACTTCTGCTGTTTGAGACGTAGCACCAGGTCACCTTCTTTGAACGAGCATTGGCGAACTCGCCTGCTGTGATAGCGGCGGAGATTCTGCTTGTAGATGGCGGATCTCTGGGCTGCTAGGTCGCATTCTTCTTCCAACAGGTCCACAGATAGTTGTCTGGACGCTTCGGCATCTTCTTCCTTGTAGGCCTCGACTCTTGGAGAATCATACTGAACATCACTTGGCAAGATTGCCTCTCTCCGTAGACTAAGAAGAAAGGGGTAAAGCCAGTTGATCTGTTTGGCGTGGTCCGTAGACTCCACAGTACAGATGGCAACTCCTCTGCCCAGGCTCCAGCTGTTCTATGTAGCGGTGCTTCTAGGCGTGGCTTGATCCCTGACATGATTAGTCCGTTGGTCCGTTCAACTTGGCCATTAGACTGTGGATGTGCCACAGATGCTAGGTCAAGGCGGATTCCGTTGTGATGGCAGTATTCTTCAACTTCTCCCTGAGACAAGTTTGTGCCATTATCGGTGATGATGCTGTGTGGGATGCCAAATCTTACCACAATGTCCTTGACAAATTTTAGGGCGGTTTTGCCATCAAGTTTTCTGATGGGCTTAGCTTCCACCCACTTCGTGAATTTGTCTACCGCTACCAAAAGGTGCGTAAATCCCGAAGGTGCTGTTTTTAGCGGACCCACCATGTCCAGCCCCCAGACTGCGAAAGGCCAAGTTATAGGGATCGTATGCAGTGCTGTGGCGGGCATATGGGTTTGCTTGGAGTACATCTGGCAACCATGGCAGAGCTCCACAATGCGGTCTGCATCTGCTTTGGCTGTTGGCCAGTAGAACCCATGGCGGAATGCTTTAGCTACTAGGGATCTGGCGGCGTGATGCCCACATTCGCCTTCATGGATCTCTCTTAGTATTTCGATTCCATCCACTTGGGATATGCACTTCATGAAAATTCCCGAGGTGCTTCGTTTGTAGAGTTGGCCATCTATGATGGTGTACGCTTTGACTCTACGCTCGATTTGTCTTTTCTGGACTTCGTCTTCGGGAAGCTTCTTGCTCGTCAGATATTCTAGGAAGGGCTCTGCCCATGGCGGATTGCTAGGCAAAACCGCCATAACAGGGGAGCTTGCCATCTCCGGATTTTCTGGATCCACCATCTTAACTGATGGTATGCGCAGATGCTCGAGGAATACGCCTGGCGGAACTGCCCTACGGCTGGATCCCAGTTTTGACAAAGTATCGGCTGCCATGTTATCTTCTCGCCGTACGTGCTTTATGTCGTAGCCGAGGAAACTTTTGGCCATCTCGTCCACTTCATCCCTGTATGCCGCCATTACTTCATTCCAAGCTTTGTATGTGCCAGCCACCTGCTGAGCCACAAGGTCAGAGTCTCCACAGCACATGATGTGTTGTACGCCTATCTCCTTTGCGACACGTAGCCCGTGTAGTAGCGCTTCATACTCCGCGATGTTGTTGGTGGTGGGGAAGTGAATCTGGAGAACGTAGCTTAACTCATCTCCCTTAGGAGATTTGAGCGTCACTCCAGCCCCCGAGCCGTGCAGCAATTTTGAGCCATCAAAGTGCATCACCCAATGCTCTGGTTCTGGGACTGGCGTAGTCTCCTGCGCTTCTTTCCAATCCGCCATAAACTCCGCCAAAGCCTGAGACTTGATGGCGGTGCGAGGCTTGTAGTCGATGTCGAAAGAGGCCAATTCAATGCCCCACTTCGCAACTTGTCCTGTTGTGTCGCTGTTGTTGATGATATCCTTCAGTGGGGCTTTGCTCACCACTGTGATCTTATGGTCATAGAAGTAATGCCTTAGCTTGCGGGAAGCTAGGAAAACTCAGTATGCCAATTTTTGGTAGTGGGGGTAGCGCTGCTTGGATTCCGTCAGGACCTCGCTGACATAGTAGACTGGTCGCTGTACGCCATACTCCTGCGCTTCTTCCTTACGCTCTACCACCATGACGATGCTGACCACCCTATTGGTTGCCGCCATGTATAGTAACATGGGTTCTTGGTCTTCGGGTGCCGCTAGGACTGGTGCAGTGGATAACACTCTCTTCAGATCCTTAAGTGCAGCGTCTGCCTCGTCGGTCCAGACGAATTCGTCTGATTTCTTCATCAGCTTGTAGAGTGGCAAAGCCTTCTCGCCAAGACGACTGATGAATCTGCTCACTGCTGCCACGCAGCCTGTGAGTCGCTGTACTTCCTTTAGGTCGATGGGCCGGGAGATGTCGAGGATTGCCTTGATCTTCTCCGGGTTAACCTCAATTCCGCGGTGGGAGACGATGAATCCTAGGAGTTGTCCAGCTGGAACCCCGAAGACGCACTTCGTTGGGTTAAGCATCATGTTGTACTTCCTGAGGTTGTCAAATGTCTCTTGCAGATCCGCTATAAGGCCATCTTGCTTCTTGGACATGACTGCGATATCGTCCACGTATGCGTGGATATTTCGTCCGATTTGATCCGCCAGGCATTTTTGCATAGTGCGCTGGTACGTTGCTCCTGCGTTTTTCAGACCGAATGGCATTGTGACATAGCAATATGTGCCATAAGGTGTTACGAACGACGTAGCGAGCTGATCGGACTTTTTCATCTTGATCTCATGGTATCCGGAGTAGGTATCTAAGAAACACAATACCTCCGATCCCGCTGTCGAGTCAATGACTTGGTCAATGCGAGGCAAGGGAAAAGGGTCTTTTGGACATGCTTTGTTCAGGCCAGTGTAATCTACACACATGCGTAGAACTTTTGTGTTTTTCTTAGGAACTAGTACCGGATTTGCCACCCACTTGGTATGTATCACTTCTTTGATGAAGCCTGCTTTCAACAGCTTGGAAATCTCCTTTGCTATGGCGCGGCGCTTTTCATCGCCGAAGCGTCTCATGGCTTGTCTTACTGGCTTTGAGCCAGGGATTATCTGCAGAGCGTGCTCGGCGAGTTCCCTGGGTACACCCGTCATGTCAGATGGCTGCCATGCGAAGATGTCCCGGTTCTCACGGAGGAACTCGACGAGCGCGCTTTCCTATTTTGGGGACAAATTCGTCCCAATGGCGGTGGTCTTGGCGGCATCGCCAGCGACAAGTTCCACCTGTTTTGTATCGACTGTAGGCTTGAAGGTGGGCGGGGTGGCGGAAACGTCCTGCTTGGATGCCGGCATCTCCGCGGGGTCTCTTGCGGCGTGGATTTCTTTGAACTCCTCG
This sequence comes from Dactylis glomerata, assembly GCA_007115705.1. Lineage (NCBI taxonomy): Eukaryota > Viridiplantae > Streptophyta > Magnoliopsida > Poales > Poaceae > Dactylis > Dactylis glomerata. Next base: position 5,342,897 of record QXEO01000546.1, read on the forward strand.
CCGAAGAACACTGCTTCCGCGAAGGCGGCTTCTCCTTCCTCGCACTCCTTTGCCTTTCTGAAGCTGCCATAAACGGTGATTATGCCATCCGGTCCTGGCATCTTCAGCTGATTGTAGATGTAGCATGGCCATGCATGGAAGCTGTGGAAGGCGGGGCGCCCGAAGATCATGTGGTAGGTGCTTTTGAACGGGACCACCTCAAAGGTTATGGGCTCTTCTCTGTAGTTTTCCTCACTACCGAAGGCGACCTTGAGCGTGATGGACCCGAGGGACTTAGCTTGGCGACCAGGAACCACCCCATAAAAGGTGACCGCGCTATGGCGGAGTTGGGTCTTGGTAAGGCCGAGCTTTGTCAAAGTTTCCACGTACATGATGTTCAGGCTGCTGCCGCCATCCATTAAGCATTTGGAGAACTCATAGCCATGGATTACAGGGCATACCACCATGGCGTAATAGCCATCTGGGATATGCTCTGGATGATCATCGCGGCTCCAGTGCACCGGTACTTCGGACCATCTGACGTACTGGCGGATTTTTGGCACGGTGGCATTAAGTGAGCGCATAGCAGCTCTCTGTGCCTTAGCCGTGGGGAGTCCAAGGAATGTATGAAAGGCACCTTTTTTGTCCTTGATTGGGTTACCCTTGCCAGCACCACCCTCTGCCTTTTCGGCGGGTTTGGGCGCAGGGTCTTCATCCATATCGCTGCCATCCCTAGACTCCTTGTCTTTATCTGCTTTTCCTTTGCCACGAGGCCGTTGTCGCCGGCTGCGCTTGAAGCCAGCTTCTTGATCCGCCTTGAGGTCGTTGACAAACTTGCAGTTCCGGTTGGTGTGGTTGCACTTTCCTGAAGCGTTGCGGTGGGCAAAACATGGCATATCGCGGTATTCGTCGTAGGACATGGGGGCGGATGGCGCCGAAGCGGGAGTTGTGGAACTCCGCGGCTGTCCACCGCCACCTCCGTGTCCCCGGCCGCGCTGGCTGCTTTGGCCCTTGTCAGCAAAGGTTGTGGCCACCATGTCCGGAGCTTGTGGCTCTTCTGGCGGATTCTTTTGCTTGTTACTGCTATTCCGCTTTCCAGTGTTCTGGATGGCGGAAGCCTTCAGAGATTCGCGGGCGTCGTCGTCGACGGCCGCGTAGTTGCTTGCGATGGTGATCATGGAATTTAGGGTCAATTTCCCTTCATTCCTTTCCCGCAACAGGCGATGGCGGAGCAATTGGCCTCTCTCCAAACTGTCAATAAACGCGAGGATGGCGGATTCGTCAGTAACCCCTTCACAGGAGTTCTTCATATCTAGCCATCGTGCGAGGAAAGTTTGGGAGGTCTCGTCGTCGGCTCGTCGGCATCGTTGGAGGTCACCAATGTTGTGGGGTCTCTTGTAAGTCCCCTCGAAATTTTCGGTGAACGCAGTTTGCATATCGAACCAGGTTTGGATGGAGTTTTCTGCCAAGTCATTGATCCATTGCCTCGCAGTGCCGGATAGCATCAGGGGCAAATAGCGGACAGCAACATTGGGAGATCCCCCGGCGAATTGCACTGCGTTGAAGTAGTCTTGTAGCCAAGTCAAAGGCCTATCGACTCCATTGTACTGGCGGATATTTTTCTCGATTTTGAACCCATACGGGATGGGTTCATCACGAATCCGTTGTCCAAAGCACTTTGGGCCGAGGAAGAAGGCCGTTTGAGATTTGGCAATCTCATTTAAATGGGTACGGGCGTCGTAGGGCTTCTGGTCTGGCGGATCCTTGCGAGAGTTGCGCGACCTTGCTGGTCCGCCGCTACCACCGCCGCCGCCATGGGGGCTGCCTGGTGAGGATGGCGAAGGGTCGCGTCTGCGCTTACTCTCGCCGTCCTGCGACTGTTCTCTGCAGCTACGACTCCCTTCTGTTCTTCGTGAAGATGGATCGTCGTCATGGCGGCGGGAGCCTTGCCCTTTGTCGTCGTGACGGCGAGTGGAGCAATGCTTGTCCTTGTCACCATCACGATGCGCGCCGTCGTCATGGCGAGATCTGTCCCTTCTCTTGGATCCGCCATCCCTGCTGTTTTCCCGTCGTGGCGGATCGTCTCTCCGTCCAGCGTCACGGCTTCGTCCTCGTTTGCCATCATTGTCGCGTATGAAGATTCCTCCCTTGGGGACTTCGAACGTTTTATGCTTTGGTGGCGGCATGTTGGTCTTATGGCGAGGAGCAGCAGTGGCTTGTTGGTATCCGTAAGCTGGGTAATTCTTGCGGGGTGGCGATGGATTTCTCTGCGGGCCTTTGCCATGTGGTTTGTCATTAGAGGATATTGGGATGGCGTGTCGCCGATTGCGAGCTTCTCTTCTTCGGATCTCCGAGGATCCGGTATGAGATTCGTTGTCAGGACGTCCACCATTGTTGCCAGCCCCCTGAGCTTTGGAGGCAGTACTAGACCTGCATAGCGCAGGATCAGATTCGAGGCATCGTGACGACGTAGCCTTCTCCTGCTGCACTAATGCTTTGGTCATCAGTTTAACTGCCGTCTCTAGGGCTGCTGGGCTTTTATTATGCTCCAATAGCTCCTTTGCAGCCATGATGTTCTCAATGGGCGTAGCCCTGACTTCATCACGGTTTTTGTCCACGTATGGCGGATTCTTAATATACATCTTGGCCAGAGTTTCCGCTGTTGGTATGGTGAACTCAAGGTTTCGTACCAACTGCGGGTCGCCTCCTTCGTTGATCTGGTTTTGGACGAGAGTAACATACTTCTCCTCCATGTTCCTTGCGCGTTTCAGCGTGTCTTGAGCTTTGGCAATGTCGTCATCAACCTGCTTGCCCATCTTCTCGACTCGCTTTGCTTCCTTGAGGAGTGCTCGCCTTTTCTTCTCGAGATCGTTCACGTCTCTGACATAGTCAGGGGTGATTGGATCTGCTAGAGTTCCGTAGACGACCTTATCCAGCGGGGTCGTGAAGTCTTCTTGGTGCTGGTCCTCGGGGATGGCGGGTAGCGGCCTGGGTCCGCCATGAATCTCGGGAAGTTGCTCCGCGGCGGGATCAGCGGCTGGTGGCGGGTTACCCTGCTCATTGCTGGCATCTCCGTCGAGGACTGCCTGAGATGGCGGATCGCCGGTTGTCTGCCCATCATCGTCTCCTTTGTTGGTGACAAACACCTGCTTGGCCGCCGTTTGTTGCTCTTCAAGTGCCTGCTGCGCCAATTCCGCCTCGAGTTTCCTCATGGCGGCATCGTAGTGGTCGGAATCATAGCCTTTGCTGTCCCAGTCATCCGATTCACCACTTTCGTTAAGTGCCTCTAGGATGGATTCACCTGGGCTATCTTCTCCATTGGTGGTAGATCCCGAAGTGATACCTGCGAACGCAACAAGGCAGTACCGTGGTGTCTCTAACGCCAGATTGCTCATGGCGGATTCACTGCGGTCTTCCACCACTTCCTCTACCTCTAGGGCGGGCTGGGTGGGATTGCTTTTCAGATCCGATCTGGATGACTTGGAAAGTTCCAGATCAGATGAGTCCTCCTCCGTATCCAGCTCGAAAGCGGTCCGTTTGGGGATTTCAGCCATACCAATCCGCCGGAAATTGGTTTCTGTGGCGGGGGTAAGGTTTGTCTCTCCAATGAAGATATGGATATCTCCAATCGGGATGACGGTGAATCGAGCAGGGTCTTCTCTAGCCGGCACCCAGAGGTTATCCGCTGGGACGATGGGGAAGCCGGAATCGTAGAGGACGCGCCCGATGGCGACGGTGGGCACTATCCCGCCTGGATCCGCGCTCCAGACGCGCTATGCCCCACGGTGGGCACCAACTGTCGTGGTTTCGTCAACAGATCTGCCATAGGGGTAGGTGTATGGCGGTTTGTGGAAGGGGGTGAACACGGAGGAGCGATCCAGGACGGTGGTAGCACGAGTTTACCCAGCTTCAGATCCTGCGACGGTGGCGAGATCCTACGTGCTGCTATAATTCACTATATGGCAACAAGTGCTCGGTTACAATGATGAGGTTGGCTGTTTCGCTATGCGATTGGCCGTAAGCTTGGTCTGATCGCCTCAAGGGCTGCTCCACGCCGGGCTTATAAAGGCGCCTGGCGTGGGCTACACATTGGTACCGGAGCGGATACAACTTGGAGTCCTAGACTAAGTCCTATGCGTGCGCTACAAGGTCACCCGCCATGGGCCGTCACCCGAATCCGCCATAAGCTTACCGCTAGTAGCCCGCCATGGGCTTGTCTCCGGATCCGCCATAAGCGCCTGCGTCCAGTACCGCCGTGCCATCTTCAGCAACTGGGCCGCCCGGTATGGCGAATCCGCCATACCACCCCTGATGGGCCACCCTGGCTTGCTGATTTAGGACTATGTCGCTGGTATACCTATTTGGTATATCCCCAACAGAAGCCTCGATTGTCGAACGCGCAACGCACTGTAGAGAGGGAGACCGAGCTTTACCCAGGTTCAGGGCCTTCGTGGTGAGGTAAAACCCCTACTTCCTGCCTTCTTGTATTGCAACGCGACACCTCGCGAGGAGTACAAGGCCTTGGTTACAAAGCTCTAGCTGGCCAGAGGTTGAAGAACCTGCGTGCCCAGCTAGCAGCCTGAAGAAGATGAAGATTCGATCCCCTCTAAGGGGTGGCCTCCCCCTCCTTTTATAGCGCCAAGGTCCTCCTTCCCCTTATCTTCTTGGGGAAGGGGTTGCCACACACGGCCAAGGAGGGAGGACAGCTGTAGACTACACTCTTCTGTAGACTTGGTCTTCGTAGGGTAGCGGCGCCGGTCCACAGGAGTGGGTGGAGGAAGCTGACGTCCTCCTCTGGCGCCCTGCACCGTCCACGCTATTTTTAGGGGGGTGGCCAACTACCACTGTACCGCTTTGGGCAGGCACAGAGAAAGCTGGTCTCCTCCCTGTCGGGGGTAGCGTGGGCAGTACGCGGTCTTCTGCCCGTTATCTTCTTGCTCTGCACGCAAACGTGCTGAGCCGACGCGGGCGTGTGTCCTCTCCTCACCAGCGGGGGCTCGTGAGGAGGTCTTCTGGTCCTTAGCATTTTCTGTCGTCGTTCTCCTCACGAGGCGCCTCCTCGTGAGGGTCTTCTCCGTAGCTTGGGTCGTTGATTCTCCCCTGGGCTGAAGATGGGCCGATGACGGGGCCCAGGAGTAGGTGAACCGGGATACCCCGGTATCCAGAACACCGACAGCGGTGCCTGCTCCCCGCGCCTCGGGGAGCGTCGATCGGGCCCTCCGGGAGGTGGAGGCCGCCCTGGGCCCGCCTCCCCCTGCTGCAGATCCTCCGGCCCCGCCGGCGAACGGAGTGGTTGCCACTCCGCGGCACCTGGCGGCGGCGATGCTGGGACCCCTCATCGGCCCGGGGTCCCGCTTCCTGGAGCTTCTCGTCGTCGTCGACGCCCCGGGCTTCAACTCCCTCCGGCTGCCTGACGCCGTCCGGAGGGTGATTTACGCCCCCGGCGCGGCCGGCGGGGAGATCGCCCTAGGGGAACAGAGCAGGCCAGATCTCTTCTGGCCTGTGGACATCCTCCTCGGGGTCGGAGGCAACGCCGTCCTCTCCGGCCGCTGGAGGGCATTCGCCCTCGGCCATCGCCTCCGCGTCGGCGACCACCTCGTCTTCCGCTTCAAGCTGGGGACGCTGGAGGCTACGGTGCGGATCTTCACCACCGGCGGCGTCCGCCGCACCTACCCCCAGCCCGCGGTGCAGTGAAGAGGAGGTCCTGGCGCGGTAGTCTTCTGGGGAGGGGAGCTAGTCTCCTTCCCTCTTTTGTCGCGCAGTCCTTGCCGGCGGGGTATGCCCCGTCGTGCTTTGCTTCTTCCCCCACTGGGGGCATTTTAATGAAATCCGCTTGTTAATCACCTTGCTGTTCTTCATTGTCCTGGTCGTTTGCTCGCTCGAGAGCCCTAGTGAGCTGTTTGGCATTGACGGGAAGCCTTCCTTCGCCTCAGAGCTCGAGATGGGGTCGGCGTCGATGACACATTGGACGATTCCTGAGACAAGAAGTTGAAGAAAAAGTTGGAAAACAACCATGATGTAGAGTAGCAGAGGCTCGCGGAGGTTTGGGGCAACCATGATCGGTGGGCTCGTGAGGTACCTTTTCAACTCGGCGAAGGCCTTGTCGGCTTCCGGAGTCCACTCGAACTTCCCGGTGCGCTTCATGAGCTTGAAGAAGGGCAAAGCTTTCTCCCCGCTCCTCGCGATGAAGCGTCCCAGGGCTGCCATGCACCCCGCGAGGCGTTGCATTTCCTTGAGATTGCGCGGAGGACGCATTTCTTCGATGGCCTTGACCTTGTCAGGGTTCGCCTCTATCCCGCGATGAGACACGAGGAACCCCAACAGTTTTCCCGACGGTACGCCGAAGGCGCACTTGGCGGGGTTGAGCTTGATGTTTACCTTTCTCAGGTTGATGAATGTTTCCTCCAGATCTTCGATGAAGGTGCGACCCTCGCGAGTCTTAACGACGATGTCGTCGATGTAGGCTTCTGCATTCCTTCCCATCTGAGCCCCCAGGGCCTTACGCATGAGCCTTTGGAAGGTGGCTCCTGCGTTCTTCAGGCCGAAGGGCATACAGACGTAGCAGTACACCCCACAGGGCGTAATGAAGGTGGTCTTCTCCTCGTCCTCCTTTGCCATCTTGATCTGATGATAGCCGGAGAAAGCATCCAAGAAGCAACGGAGGTTGCAGCCGGCGGTGGAGTCGACAATTTGATCTATCCTCGGGAGAGGATAAGGATCCTTGGGACAGGCCTTGTTGAGACTTGTGAAGTCCACGCAGAGGCGCCCACTGCCGTTAGCCTTTGGGACGACCACCGGATTAGCAATCCAGGTGGGGTGGGCCACCTCGCGTATTAACTTGGCCTTCTTCAGCTTCTCTATTTCCTTGACGATGAAGTCCTGCTTCTCTTGCGCTTGCTTCCTAGTCTTCTGCTTCACGGGGTGTGCCTGAGGGTACCGCAGCTTCCCCAATGCTCATGTCCAGCATTGGATGGACCAGGTCCTCGCTTGGAGTAGGCGATGCAGAGGCGGTGAACTTCTTCCCTGTCGAACCCAGAGGGTGGGGCTCGAGAGAGGCCTTCTTAGCAGCAGCAGCCCGCTCTTGGGATGCGAGCTGCTTCTTGCTCGTGAGGTCGCCGGAGTGTTCCAGTAGATCTTCGTCGGCGGGGAACATGGTGGCGGCCTCACGGTAGACATGCTCAACTGATCGGAGAGCATCCTTCTCATTGAAGCGCACAGTGATCGTGCCATTGGCGCCCGGAATCTTGAGGACGTTGAAGCCATGGTGCGTTGCTGCCATGAACCTAGCCAAGGCTGGGTAGCCGAGGATGGCATTGTATGGCAAGGCGATGTAGGCGACGTCGAAGTCGAGGCTTTCTGTCCTGTAGTTGTCCCGGGTGCCGAAGGTGACGGGCAGGCTTACCTGCCCAATTGGCGTTGTAGACCCTTCGGTTACCCCAAAGAATGGTCGAGTTGGCATGAGCCGGTGGTATGGCACCTGCATCTTCTCGAAGATCTCGACCGAGATGATGTTGAGGCCCGCCCCTGCATCGATGGGAGTGCGGTTGACGGCGACGTTGTTGATGGTTGGCGTGCACAAGAGAGGGATTGTGCCCACACCCCTGGTGGAGGCCGGGTGATCTTCTTCATCGAAGCCGATCTTGCACGTTGACCACTTCATTAGGCGGTTGCCGACGCTGGGTTGCGCCGCCACGATTTCTCGCGACAGCTGCTTGAAGTGTCGATTTGATAGAGGAGCCTGAGCTCCACCCAGGAGGCAAGCGGCGAAGTCTCGCGGCTCTTGATAGCCCCCCTGGTCCTCCTCCCGATGATCGTTTGCTAGTGGGGGCAGCGGCAGCGGCTCGGGATCGGCTCGAGACAGACCCCCGCGGCGGCGACCTTCCTCGCGGTCGTCGTCGTGGCGATCGCCCCGGGATCCACTCTTGCCGTGGCTGCGGCCGCCCCCGCGACGCTTGGCGACCCCGTTTTCCTCGTGAAACTTCCGGACAATCCAACAATCGTCGGTATTGTGGGTGTCCTTCTTATGGATAATGCAGTAGCGGCGACGTCGACCTTTATCGCGATCGGAGCGGTCCCCGCGGCATTGCTTATGATCTGGCTCCGCCGCGAGGACAGCAGCCTCCTTTCGCTTGGGGTCCTTGGACTTCGGCTTTGGGGGAAGCGCCTCCGGCAGATTGTGCACGAAGAGCCTCCCCTCCTCAGCTTTGGCGCAGCGGTCGGCGATCTCGAAGAGCCTGATGACGGAAGTCAGCTCATCATTCACGGACAGCTTCTCCCTCATCTTGACGTCGGAGACGCCCGTGGAGAATGCGGAGATGACCTCCTCGTTGGAGATCCTGGGGTCTTGTTCCTCATCTGACTGAAGTGCTGGATGTATTGACGAAGCGTCTCGCCCTTGTACTAACGCACCGCCTTAAGATCGTTCTTAGTTGCGGGGCGCTCGTACGTGGGCATGAAGTTGGCAACAAACTGACGACATAAATCCTTCCATGAAGTCATGGATTCGTGAGGAAGATTCATGAGCCAAGTTCGCGGAGCGTCCTTGAGGGCCATGGGGAACCAATTGGCCATGGCATGCTGATCTCCACGCGCGGCCTGGACTGCGACGACGTAGAGTTGGAGGAATTCGATGGGGTTGGTGGTCCCGTCGTAGCGCGCACCGATGTCCGGCTTGAACTTGTCAGGCCAGACCACGTAGCGCTGCTGGCGAGTGAGAGCGAGACACCCGGGGTTGTAGATTGGGTCTCCGGGGGTCCTGACGTTCTTGCCAGCCTCGCCGATGTCGTCGATGGCGCGGTCATGATTTTCACGACGGCGCTCGAGGGAGACGCGTGCGTCTTCCGGAGCGCGATGGACGATTTGGCAGCTGGGCTCCCCGCGCGGCGAAGATGCGGCACGGGAAACCATCCTCTTGGCCTTGGTGGCCCTCCCATCTCCGGCGCCCGGGGCGCGTCGCCCCGCTGCCGGATCTGGGTCTCCCGTTGTCGGGGGGATGACCCCCGGTAGGGTCAAGAGACTAGAAAGACACAAGGTCTATGGTTGACTTTTATGCCGGTTGACCAAGAAAAGGCCTGGCCAGAATATAGGAGCATCGGCCAGGCCAGCATATATGTATATCCCGGCTGGTGTCTGGATATGCCGGTATGGCCGGAATACTAGTATAGGTGTGCCGGCATATACTCAGATATGCCGGCCTAATTATTTGGTGTGTTGTGCAGGAGCAGGGGAGGCCGGATTACCCGACCCTCGTAGGTCGTTGGTCCGGCATATAAGTCCTGGGTATGACCAACGGTCATATCCGGGATACTTAAGTCAACCAAGGTGTCACATCCCTACAATCAAGGAAGAAAACATCCAAGCATGGTAGCAGAGTAAGATGGCAGGGTGCACAGTGGAGGTTACCTACCCTCACTGTGCACAAGTAC